>LUCW03000976.1:0-15000 GCA_001586965.3 Sphaeroforma sirkka | reverse complement strand
TAAGCACAGGTTTTCAATAGAGAATTTCAAATTTAAAAGTTACATTTCGAAAGATATTCGGATGCAAGTTAATCATAACGTTAAAGCTTATCGTAAATACAATTTCCAAAGAAACATGAACTCACAAAAGCTCACTGCAACAATTAACAAACAACCGCATACAATACGAAATGGCACTTGGATAATAAAACGACCAATGAAAACGAAGCCATACACAATGAATAGCAAATCAGCCAATAGAAACACACATATACATCAATGTGTAGGGATTTAAGCCAATTTGATTGGCTCTCCCTACAAAAATTCGCTAAAAATTCACGAGTTTACGCCAATCATCTAAAATAGAACATTTTCTTGAAAGTTTTTTTTTTTTTTTGAAAAAAATGTGGGAAAAACTCTCAACCCCTAAACTTAGAACTCGGGGCTTATTTCATCGATTTTCATCCCTGAAATTAATCCTGTGTTTCGTTGACTATGTCTTTTTTTTAGTAATCGAGATGATAGTCAATCTTTTCTCAACCGACCCCCGACCGGAACTGTTGGTATCCATTATGGTACCTCCAGACGAAGGGACCCCAGTGATAGACTACAGTAGTAGGCGTATTTCTATATACGTTAATAATGTTTTACGTCGTCAGCTCGAGAGTAATATGGGACTTGTTCTAATTAATATAAGTATAGGTGGGTCAGCCTGAGAGAACGTAAGAGTAATTTGAGACTTCTTCTCAGATTATTATGTTTATAGAAAACGGGCCACCGGCTGGCCGAGAGCCGACGCTCGAGACTGAGTGTGGTAACAGCGGCTAGCCAAGAGCCGAGGTCCGAGACGGAGTGTGGTAACAGAGAATATGATATATTTATTTCTAGAAAATATATCCGAGTGCTAAAGTGTTCTGCATAAGGTTTCTCATACTGATCATATGAGTTTTTACCCTGGCCAACGCAAGTGGTTCAACACTAGTACAAACACCATCAGTATATAACTGAGGGTGAGATCATAAATAAATCCATTCGAATGCACCATACATTAGATACACTAGCACTTTACTATTAGTCCCCACACCGCACGCTAACAACTTAGATTTAAAGTCTACTACATTGTACTCTAACACCCAGTGTCTCATTACCTCTTGAACCTGGACACCCATATATCACCTGCTCAGACAAAGGAATTGTCAGACGACAATTTGAGCATCTGCGTGTTAAAATGAATACAATTGTATCGTCTACGGGTTTTCCAAATCAATAGCTGCCCTGTGAGTTAGATGGCCATTCCTCCGGCGTCTGCTTGTCCAAAGTCACTGAGCATGTTTTCAGAGTCCGTGGAGAGTTCATCACTCTGCGAAATGAATCAATGAACTGCTTCACTGATGACGACAAATTTTGCGGAGTAACAATTGCCAAGTGCAAATCCGCTGGTTCCAAACAATTCTGCCAGGGAATTTAATCACAGTTGTCAATTCCTGAGCACTACTAGGGCCACAAACTCTGTCGGCATCTCATCGGGTGCCAGAACATATTTCAAAATTTAATCTCTGTAGCTCTGATGCTACCATTGACCATCCTCTTGACAAACCTAACCCTGTCAGAGGATATGATCGTATGGAACTCGATGAGGCTTACCATCCTCGTAATATCGACCCTCATTTGTGTCAACTAACCTGGTAATCACGATTTTGGCAATCGCTACACCAGTACCTCGTTAGAGAGTTCCCGCTCTAATCCTGAGATGAGGAAGTGAGAACCAGACATACTCGTCTCAGGCTATTACGCTCTGGTATTCAAGTCCTTGAGGACCGTCTATTGAATGACTCTGACCTTGACGATAGGAAAGCGGATAACATTCGCTATCTAATCGATAACAAGAGAAAGGAAATAGACACCATCTTGGCACTAGCAGCCCGTAGCACTGAGCATGAGCCTCGTGAACACTTAGAACCAAGCTTTATAAAGCAGCTAGGTAACGCGCAGGCTGAGGTCGATTTCTCTACTAATGAGAGTACAGTGGAGACACTGAAGGCCTTCGACCAACTTAAGGAGTCTGCCAGCCTTAAGGATAAGCAGATGATGAATGCCTTTATTCATTTCTGTGAGCCAGGTGAATGGCGAACTATCTTGAAGGCTCATGAGCCCAACTGGAAAGCCCTACCCTGGCACCAGTTGCGTGATAATATACTTAACACCTTTTTTTTGAAGATGCACGTGACCGTGAACTTTTAGAGTCTCGCAAGTTCTTTGCGAACGATACCACTATTCGAGGTGCTCTAGCTCATATGACACATATGAATACTCGGATGGGTGGTCGTACCTATACTGGCGAATATTTATTAATTTGTCAGATGATGGAGACTCTGGGAGCTAACCTCTTTAAGAAAGTCAATGATGACATCATCGCCTATGGTGATTTGCGATCTATGCCTTGGTCTGTCTTTGAGAAGATAGTTCACAAGCATACCAATCCCTCTACTAGAGTACTTAGTACCACGAGCTACTCCCAGCCCACTAAGCGAAACGCAGTAGAGACTAATACTGCGCGTAGTACTAAGAAACCTCGCACTACTACTGGAGGGGGGTACTGGCTCTACTTCTACCGAACCGAAAGGTGAAAAGAAGGTGAGAGCGCCTTGCAAGAAGTGTGGTTACAACCTCACAAAACGTAATGGCAAGTGGAATGGTAGACACGACCCTGTTAAGTGTGCACCAGGCAAGCCAGATTTTGGACACTATATGAAAGAGTGTGTTATTTGCAAGGGTACTAACGGTTGGCACAAAGAGGATTGCAAGGACTTACTGGACGTCCCAAGTTAAGCACTGACAGTACCATATGTGTGCACTAGAGCAAGATTATGAGAAAATGTTCAATAAAATCTATACCAAAGGAGATGAACGTATCTTTCAAACGGTTTTCGTAAATGGAGAAAAGGTTATGGCACTATTTGATCCAGGGGCTGAAGTCTCTGCTATCTCACGCCGAGTAGCCTACGCTACAGATATTGCTGTCCATAACGAAACAACTGATTTAATCTTGGGAAATGGCAAAGTTACTACTTGCGAACAAGCCATTGACTATGCACACATAATACTGTCAGATAGAAGAGAAGTGAAGACTCACCTAATCGTTACTGACATGTCTCAGAAATACGATTTAATTATAGGTATAGGTACTGATCTTCTCAGTTTAGGTATAACACTCACTGGTCTGCCTAATGGGCTGGACCCGAATAAAGATCAGTCAGATGATAATATGTTAAAGATACCTAAACCTCCGGAAGGTGAAGCAAAGGATATGATTCCGCACTTCACCGATATAATTATGGACTTAATTATACAAAACAGGAAGATTGCACTAACTGACTGGTGTATGTTTAAGTTCTCTAATGGGTACGTTAGACTTGACTTAACAAACGTCGACTTCTCTAAGTTAAAGTGTCCTTCACATAACTACGTGAGTTGGAGACACAAAGACGTTGTCAAAACCCAAATCGAAGATTGGTTAAAACAGGGTCTAATTGAAATCAATTATGATGCAACCCCAGTTAACTTAGCTCTCTTAGCGGTCGATCGATATAAATCTGATGGAACGTTTAGTAAAACAAGAGTAGTACTAGACCTGTCGCCAATCAACAAACTAATTCCGCAACATAGTTTTCCCTTACCTAAGATAAGCGAGATACTACGCAAAATGGAGGGTGCGACTATCTTTTCAAGATAGACTTAAAAGCTGCATTCCATCAACTACAGATATATGAGCCTCATAGGAAATACTTTTCCTTTACTTGGCAAGGTAAGAAGTACCAGTTTAAAGGTGCACCTGAAGGCTTACACATGTTACCTTCTTTCTTCCAACAAGTTATGATGGAATTATTTGCGGACCTGTCGTATAACGTATCAGTCTATTTAGATGATATAGTTATCTTTACAAAGACAGCACATGAACATGCTAAACTCGTTAAAGAAGTCTTAAAGCGACTTAATCATGCTAAACTTAAGATTAGCGAAGACAGGTGTTCTTTTGCTAAAGATACTATACACTTACTTGGCTACAAAGTATCTGCAGCAGGGGTAGAAATTGATCCTGGCAAGAAACAGTTTCTGTTGGATTTATCAACACCAATTACTGGAAGAGATGTGAACTCTGTGTGTGGGTTTGTTAACTTCTTCTCGGATTCGGTACCGCATCTTTCTCATTACTTAAAGCCTTTCAGTCACCTACGGCTGCACAAAGGACCTTTGGGAAAGCTTTGGACTAAAGAATGTGATGATGCATTTAAACTAGTCAAAAGTAGAGTAATGGACGCACCCATCATGCAGTACCCTGTGGATGGTGTCCCATTCCAAGTAGCAACCGACGCTTCAGATCGAGCGGTAGGTGGAGTGCTTTACCAAACGATAAATGGTATACCGCGCTACATACAATTCTTTAGCAAGAGTTATAATAAGAGCCAACGGAATTACCCTACCGTTAAACAAGAGCTCCTTGATATAGTTACTGCGCTAAGACAGTTTAAAGACTACCTTTATGGAAGTTACTTTACTGTCGCCTGTGATCAAAAGTCTTTAACATACTTAAAGATATGAACCCTGATTCACAGTTGGTGAGCCGCTGGCATGACATTATTGCCAAGTTCGCTTTTAATATAACACACACCACCAGGAATACATAACCGTCTTCCTGACATGCTCTCTCGACTTGTGCCCGACTACCCGAAAACAGTCAAGGAGTTATTAGCAACCGATTGGATGCTAAATAAGAAATGGTTTAACCTCGCTCAATCACGATGGGGTCCATTTACTGTTGATATGTTCGCCGCAGAACATAACAAACAGGTTTCTGAATATAGGTCGTTGACTCATCCTAAAGGTGATGCATTTCAGCTTGACTTATCAAAGCATAATGCGTGGGCTAACCCACCTTGTCAACTTATCGCACAGTTGTTAAATTATGTTAATATTACTAAATCTACCATTACGCTGTGTTGTCCCTTACGTAACTCCGACCCATGGATACGTGATTTAATTAATATGATTCAAGACGAACCTATTTATGTCGACCGTGAAACCGACACGTTTTTTTGTATCAGGGATCCTATTCTATTAAGAAGACACCTTGGAAACACACCATTGTTTGTCGCATCGGTCCTGCAGGTACCACTAAGTGGGAAACCCTCAACCGAATTCTTAGCTAAACTAGAGGAGTCTAAAGAGTTTGAACAAAAGCTCAAGACTCGTACAACACATGCACCCAACAAGATTGCAGTCGAGGTAATGCCGATTGAAACGGCATTAGATCGTAAAAAACATGGAACTAGCTAAGGCCATGGATCAAAGACTCAAAACTCTAAGAGAACCTGAAGCTCGCACTCGACTACTTAAAGCGCTGCTTAAAGAACAGCCAGGAGTTGCGAAACAACTGAAGAAGATACTTCAACAATCCAATGTTGTCAATTATGTATCTCAGGAGTCTACCCCTCCTGATACTGAGGTTGCCCTTTTCAACAGGACTATGGTTCATCCAGCCAGCGTTACACAGAATCTGACTGACTTAGAGGAGCTCGAAAGTAGAGTTAAAATTATACATAATTTAACGCATCGAGCATATGAGCATACTTATAAAATGGCTATTCGTGCAGGGCTTGATCACCCGGCGCTGAAAGAAACCATACGTGAAGTATACCGACGCTGTACTGATTGTGAAAAGAACCAGATCAAGCGATACGGTTGGGCACCCCTAAAAAGTGTGACAGAAGACCAACCGATGCGCCGAGTCTTAGTCGATTTGGTTAAACTCCCGCGATCCAAGCATACTGGCGATGTATATATCTGTCATTTCTTATGTGTGGCTTCGGGCTATAGCTTGCTTTATGCAATACCGAACAAACGTCCACAAACAGTGGCAGAATTATGCTATCACGTCTTTAATGACTTCGGTTTCCCCGAGTACTATGTTCTGATAACGGTAGTGAGTTTTGTACCGACGTAATGGAGGCACTTATACTCGTATCAGGCATGACCCATAGGCGTGGTGTTCCTTACAAACCTCAAACGCAGGGGGTGCAAATGAGACACGTCATAGAGAACTTAAGAAACTCTTGCGTACCGCACTAGACGACGTTGAGGATATGTGGCCTTATCATTTGAAATGGGTTCAGACTCAAATGAATAACTGCATGAATCCTCAAACTGGAACACTCCCGCTTCACTATTTCTTTGGCCGCTATAGTGAATTACAAGCAACGTTTGATAAAACTGCGCCCGAGAAACACGTTACCCCGTGGCTACAAAAGATTGAGCATATGCAGAACGTTGTTTACCCCTGTTTACTCGAGCACAAGAATCGTGTCCTACTTAAAGCGTATGACCGATGGAATAACACTAAGAACATTGTTCAGTTCAAAGTCGGCGATTACGTTAACATTATAAATCGAAACGCCAACGTTACCGAACTCTCTTCTAAGACGATAGGACCTTTTGTTATTTCCTACCATGATGAGAAGAGTGATACTTACGAAGTGAATAACATTGATGGTACTAGCGCAACTAATTTAGGCACTCACCATATCCCTACCGATTTTGCTAAAACCCTGCTAAATCCTAACTGACTAAATTGTATTTTTTTAGTTTAATATAGTTTGAAACCTAGTAATTTCCATCGAAGTTTACATACGATATCACAAGGCTAGATTGGCAGCGTTGTGGGTTAAAGAATGTGATGATGCCTTTTAGCAGCTCAAAACAGTGGTTCAGCGGGCTCCAGTAGTCCAGCCACCGAAACATGGAGTACCATTCATGGTGGCTACAGACGCATCCGAAATGGCGTTAGGAGGCGTTCTGTATCAAATGATTGACGGGAAACCGAGATACGTGCAGTTCTTTAGCAGGGCTATGGACTCGTCACAAATCAACTACCCGACGGTGCAACAAGAGCTGTTGGCTATTGTGACTGCACTCACTCATTTTACTACCACAATTGGTCAGATGGCACGATACGAATGCAAATTTTCCATTTAGCATCACACATACCGGGGATGCAACAATCAGGATATGCTGTCACGCTTTGTACCGTACTTCAACAAAATGGGCCGAGAGTGCTACGGATTGGCTTTAAGATTGCTGACTAATACCCATTGACATGTTTGCAGCACATCATAATGCGCACTGCTGCGATACCGGACTCTGAAACATCCAGAAGGTGATGAGTTTCAAATCGACTTAACAGATGAGAACGCATGGGCGAATCCACCGTGGTTGTTGATATCACAGTTGCTAATTATGTACATATACAAGATGCTACCATCACGTTGTGTTGTCCCGTAAGACATTCAGATAAATAGCTCCCACAGTTGATATCGATGATACAATGTGAGCCCATATATGTGGATAGAGAGGTAGATACTTTCTCTACCAGGGTACCCGTGCAGGTCAGAAGATGCCTTGGCGATATACAATCATATGTCGAATAGGTCCAGTTGGAACATCCAAATGAACACAGTTCGAGACCTTCAAGGGTTTAGAGTTTAGGGTTTTAGCGAGACCTTCAAGCGTAAGGTTGAAGAATCCAAGATCACCTAAGATTCAACAAAACTGCAGTATGCGTTACCGAGGTACAATCTAATCCTACAGTAACAAAGAGGAACAAGTCACTAGCGAAAGCATTCTACAAGGAGATACGTTCTGACAGGGACGATTTTCCAGATGTATACCACCATGCTACTCAACCCATGGACAAGGAGTACATTAGTAGAATTCACACGGCCGATCTTTCAGGCGAGATGAGACCAGACGAATCTTCAAGTCCCAGTGATGTAGTAGCGGAATCCTAACCTCCAGACATTGACTCAGCGAGTTCATCGGAGGACGACATTCTGAAGTGGTTAAGGCAAAATTATGCGCTTAAACACGTGGATAAGGTTATGACTGAGAAAGATTGCAAGAGCAATTATACACCCAAAGCTTAGGCAATATATATCTCAGGTGCATCACAAATGCAACGACTGCGAAGATAGCCGGATCAAGCGCTATGGATATGCCCCATTAAAGATTGTATCAGAAGACGAGTTGTGACGCAGGGTTATCATTGATTTGATTGAGCTACCCACGTCCGAACACACGAAAGATAAGTATGTCTGTCACGTGTTTGAAGTTGCTTCACGATGTAACATTCTATATCCTCTGAAAGACAAATCAACACCCACTGTGGCTGAGTGCATATATAAGTGTTTCGCAGATTTTGGCTGGCCAGCTATTGTATGTACCTACAACGTTAGTGAGTTTACAGGAGATATCCTGACGACACTCTTACTCGTTGCGGGATCATGTCACAAGATGGGCGTATCTTTTAAGCCTCGGACACAAGGTGCGAATGAGGTACGACACAGAAAGGTGAAGGAATTCAAGCGTGGAGCCTTGCTAGACAATGCTGGCATGTGGCCATACTCAACTAATTGGGTACAGACACAAATGAACAAGACACCGGATTTAGTCACTGGTACAACACCCGCTCACTATTTCAGGGGCCGTTAAAGTGAATTACAAGTACCTTTCAACAAGGATTCTCAGGAAGACCATGTTTTACCATGTTTAGTGAAGATGCGTCGTACCAGAAATGTCGTCTTTTCTTGCTTGAGAGAGATAAGGACATCGCACTCAAGAAGAGACAGAAGCGATGGAAGGATTCGAAGGAGATATGTTTTAGGGTTTTAGAGTCGAGTTTGAGGTGGGCGATATAGTCAACATCACGACTCGCAACTCTGACACGACTGTGCATAGGGCTAAATACATTGGACCATTCAAGGTATCAGTGGCCGATAAGAAGAGCAGAACATACGAAGTAAACAAAGTAGACGGTTCAAGTGCTCTTAATATCGGGTCACATCGAATTCCGACGACAGAAATCATCCTTCGTCGCACACGTAGAGTTACTACATCTCTTATGTCTTATGTGTTCAAGAAAATTCTTGGGAAGTACAAACATGAGGACATGACTTACTATACAACGGAGTTTGCAGATGGCACACAGAGAACCTAAACCCAAACGTAATAGAGTAACCGAGTAACTTACAAAGTCTAAGTATACTTTGTCTATGAGAATATAATATGAGCATTGATGCCATTATATGATCGAACCCCGTTACTTCTTTTTTGCTTGTATATATATATATATATATATATATATATATATATATATATATATATATATATATATATATATATATATATATATATATATATATATATATATATATGTGTGTGTGTGTGTGTGTGGGTTCAAGGTTTCATTTCAGGGATGTCCGAGGACTATGGACACTTAAGTTTAATTTACAGGACTAAGAAAAATACTTGAATGCCAAGGTTTGTTAAAATATCTATAACAACATGACCACGGGTTGTCACTGAATGACTGCGATATGAACAAATGTGTTCACTTGCTATCATTATGCAAACCACTCGAATGTTGCAAATTGTCGCTGAATCGAATGATTTTAATATGGACAATCATGTGCCGTGTGATAACCAATAATTTTGATGCATTCTATACTTCATTTCTGATCTTTTTTATACTTTTGTATCTGCTTTCTTCGGGGATTTCTTAGTGTGATACGATCAAATGTCGTGTGATTGTATGCAACTGTCCGATTTTGTTCCAATGTAAGTCATCGAGGCTCATCCCGATCGAAAACCTATGGTGGACCCCTGCTGTTTATTGTACAACAATGTATGTCAATGTATAGTTATATATAAAACAAACTAAGTTCAGGTAATACATGCTGGGTTGCTACAGATAACAAATACATATATTTTGAATACAAAAATATAAAAAAACAAAACAAAATTTGCCTACGGCACGTAGTATTCCCGCGTGGTCCCCACCGCAGTACTGACCACGCTCGCAGCAGTTTGACTTCCGGGATCGGACGGGACCGGGTATTTTTTTGCTGGATATGGCCGTAGGCGAAATCTAGTGTTCATATTCAGTATATATATTTATTTTAACAAAAAAAAATTAGGTGCTTGAACAATGAACATAGCCTCCTAAAATAAAACAAGGGGTTTTCTATTTTAAGGAGTCTATGGCTTGAAATCTATAAATTTGCATATTTCAGCACTTTTCGGCCTAAACAGGCATCGCACCTTAGGGCATTCGCACCTTAGCATGGGCAGGGTGGTGGGTGGATTCGCTATTCGGATACCCTTACACCCTTTTGGGGTTCACTATTTTCTGGGGCCTTCTGGAGGCATTTTTTATTCTCATTTATTAAAATTAAAAATAAACTTTATTACTGAAGCGTAGGCTTTTCTAAAAGTCTCTGTCGACATTATCACCGATTTTTGTCTTCGCCAAAAAAACATGTACGCGACCGGGCTTGAATAGGAGATTTTTGCCCATCAAAGACCCTATATAAGAAACCAATAGGCCCATCAAAGACCCTATATAAGAAACCAATAGGCCCATCAAAGACCATAGAAATAATCAGTAGGCCCATCAAACACCCTACATAAGTAATAAATAGGCCCGAATGTCTGAATATGAACAAATAAATTACCCCTAAGACTATACAATAGGCCCATCAAAGACCCTATATAAATAATCAATAGGCCCAAAATGTCTGAATAAAATGAATCAAAATATATTACCCCTATGACTATACGCCTTCGGTCCCTGCGGGTTTTAGAAGCGTGAATATTTTCGCTATTGAGGGAAGTCCCTTCTCCACTTTCCAATGGGTCAGTGATTGATCTGGTCACGGTAAAACGCCACACACATCTTTTCTCACGTCCATCCTGCTGGAGGAAACTTGTTTGTGTAGTTCGGTACTCCTGGGGCTGGGGCGCCTTACACTGTGTATATACAGAAAATATTCTGAACAACAAAATACGGTAAGGAGAACGGTCACTTTACTGCCACCATTGACCTACTGTAGGCTTTATGTATCTATGTACTAGTCAAGAGTATAAGTTCCAGTATCAATAGATTACCTTTGTGTTAGTTCTGTAAGTGAATTCGTCAGGATCAGACGCGGTGTATTTATTCTTATATTTGATTGTCTACGTGGTCTACAAATAATTCACCCCGTGTGAATTAATTGTAAATTAATTCTAACTCCACACTGATAGTGGTTTAAGGGGACTTTTACCAGACTCCCTCAAGCTCAAGCGTCACCAGTGATTGAAGAGCTTCAAAAAAATAAATGACCTCTTAAACTATTGAAAATTAAACATATATAACTAGTAGTGTAAATAAACAATATATATATATATATATATATAAACTAATGAAATCCTTCTGCTGAGTAAGTTCTTGCCTTGGAAACTGGTTTTAATCATTCTGTCTATGTCGAATGATGTAACGGAACGAGGAACTATCCTGCCACATATGATCTTCTAAAGGCTTTTCGATGGCTCTATGGACTAGTCGCAAAAAAGTTCCACTCTAACTGGTTTACCTTTGAAAGTATCTGAAAGTGAACCATCCTTGTGTGTCAGTTCATATGTAGTAAACACATCAAAATACGATACTAAAACCTACTGAGTCTCCCTGAGGCTCAGTGCGGTGTATTTATTCTTATATTTGATTGTCTACGTGGTCTACAAATAATTCACCTCGTGTGAATTAATTGTAAACTAATTCTAACTCCACACTGATAGTGGTTTAAGGGACTTTTACCACACTCCCCTCAAGCTCAAGCGTCACCAGTGATTGAAGAGCTTCAAAAATAAATGACCTCTTAAACTATTGAAAATTAAACATATATAAGTAGTAGTGTAAATAAACAATATATATATATATATATAAAACTAATGAAATCCTTTTGCTGAGTAAGTTCTTGCCTTGGAAACTGGTCTTTTGAACCATCCCGGCTGTGCTGGTATATTTTCACCCCCCAAAAAGCTAGGGTATCCGCTGGTATGTTTTCACCCCCCCCTCATAAGCTAGGGTATCCGCTGGAGTTATACTCGCCTATAAGCTCGAGTTGTGGAATCGTCTTTCGCCTCTATACCGTGGTGAAATCTCACGAGGAGAGACAAAACTTCGATCCGGAAGTAGATGATAGACATCTAGTATTCATCAACGTAACGTTGGAATTATTGTTGTTGTGCCGCTTTCTTCTTCTGCCGAGTTTGCTCTGCTTTGTGGTATGCCGCGATGTCATTCGGATCGTCAAAAGCTTCGGCTGACTCCCAAGTTGGATCACCATCCCGCCAGCGAACCAAGTATTCTGTATTCCCTGTGGAATCATTCTGTCTATGTCGAATGATGTAACGGAACGAGAACTATCCTGCCACATATGATCTTCTAAAGGCTTTTCGGTGGCTCTATGGACTAGTCGCAAAAGTTCCACTCTAACTGGTTTACCTTTGAAAGTATCTGGAAGTGAACCATCCTTGTGTGTCAGTTCATATCCTTGTCCCTGTCTGGCTTTGACAACGTATGGTCCAAACATTGGTCGCATTGCTTTGGTTGTGCGACCTTCGGACCGTACCATTACCACATCCCCTGGTTGAAAGGCGATAAAATCGTAAGCATGGAGGCGGTCAAACTGCCTGGATAGTGTGTCTGCGTATTTCTGCGTGACCTTGTAAAGCGTCGGCAAGATAGTGTCGTGCAAACGATCCAGCCGGTGTGCCCAAGCCTCATTGGTGACCGGCTGATTCCCCGGAAGGTCATCCGTGAAGTCAGCAAACGGAACATGACGGCGACCGAAGTAAGCACTGAATGGTGCTGTCTTGTGTCGCCGAGATATTCGGAGGTTCTGGCACAGCATAATAAGTGGTAGTCGGACATCCCATGCCGTAGGCAAAGATTCACATAGCTTGCGAACTCCTTCGTGGATGTCTCTGTGTCTTCTCTCCGCTGCTCCCAGAACCTGAGGACGATATGGTGGCGACTTTGCATGCATCACTCCAACTTCTTGAGTTATTAATTTAACAATCTTGTTCGAAAACTCGCCTCCCTCGTCTGATTGAATTTTCCTGGGAAAACCATGTTCCCCAAACACCTCCATAAGTTTAGATGTCACCACTTCTGCTGACTTTGTGGCCGTTGCTCTCAATATCGAGTACCCCGTTGCTATATCCAAGACGTGCAATATATATCGATTTCCTGCTGCTGAAACTAGTGGCATTGGAATCATGTCGACTTGAATATGATCCCACGGATACTTTGCCGTTATATTAATCATCGGGTGAAATCCCTTTCGTAACACCCTCTGTCCTAGACATGTGCGACAGTTTCTCCTAACTGTTTGTGCAAGTTCCAGAGCGTTAGCCCACAAATGTCCGTTCTGCTGTAGTTGAGCAACTGTATCTTCTGCTCTATGATGCCCAATCTCATGCTGACACAAGGTGAGCTGTGTGCGACGGCTTATCTCTTCCTCATCTGGAGAATCCGTCATGGCTACTTCCGAGATAGCGATCGATACTAGCCGAGACCTATCTAATGGGGTGACTTTCGATACTGAGGACGGTTCTGCATATCCCAATCGTGCTGAAAACGTCGCTGGAAGGCTGTAACCATTGCGTGGACCTACTCTGGCAATGACTGTGTGACCCCATGGTGCCTTGCCACTCGCATACTTTCCGTATTTGAGGAAGGAGTGGGCTGTCCTTGGAACTAATACTGGGTCTCTTTGTAGAAGCGACTTGAATAACTGGAACCAAGGCTCGTGGGGCGCCCACGGTAGACACACCGTAGCTGTGGCCCTCTCTGATCGTATCTTGCGCAACATTCTATGGATTAATCTCCATGGTGGGTTCATCCATCCGTCTATATCTTTCCAACAATGTGCAAACGCTCCACCCCTGTCATCGTCGGTGTAGTAGCGTGGCAAATGATGGTCCTGATGCGAAGCAAAGACATCGACATTATTCTCACCCATAATCCGTTGCGCTTGCTCAAAGTAGTCTGGAAAAAGTTGCCAACATTCTGCATATAGTACCTCCGGGTCCTCAGTCTCAACAGTTCCCTCATGAAGCCTAGACCACGCGTCTGGTAACACGTTCTTTATACCCGGGATGTGCGAGATAGTAAAATTGAAAGGCGCTATGATGTGATGCCATCGTTGTAGCATCGGATTCAGCTTTAGCTGTGTGTTCATATACACCAAAAGCCTTGTGATCAGTCAACACTGAAAAGCGTTGACCTTCGAGATGATCCCGGAAGTGTGTGAGACCATATACCAAGGCCAATAATTCCTTCATGGGTGTTGCGTAATTGCGCTGTGCTGCGTTGAGGGTCTTGCTGAAGAACATTAGGTATTGCTTCTTCCCTTCTATGGTCTGGAACAATGCACCTCCAATACCGTAGTCGCTTGCATCCGTTTCCTGAGTTGTAAAGGTACTTCGTCGACGGGAAATTTCAACACTACTGCCTCAACTATGGCTTGCTTCATGGCATCCCAAGCTTGCTGGTGTCTCTGTTCCCACCTGTCTCCAATGATTTCCTTAGGCTTCAGTCTTACAAATTCCCGGAGTGGGGCAACTACCCTCTGCAAAGTTTGGTAGGTGCTCGTGAAGAAAGTTGGCTAATCCCAAGGCCGATGCAATGTCTTTGTACTTCTTCGGGGTTGGCCAGTCAATGAGCTTGGCCTGCTTTTCATGGCAAATATCAATTCCGGCCTTCGATACTCGCTTCCCTAGGATCATGACTTCTTTGACTGCAAAATGACATTTTGAAGGGTTTAGCTTGAAACTGTGGTACGTCAGCCGCCGAATGACCTCTTTCACTACTCGTACGTGTTCCTCGTAGTCATCTGTTGCTATTACGATGTCGTCCAGGTAGTGGTGTGCCGGAAGTCCTTGCAATATCACACTCAGTGTACGCTGAAACTGCTGCGTCAGTGTGTGTAGTCCAAATGGCGCTGATGTAAAGGAATACTGGCTTTTGCCATGTGAAACTGAATAAATACTGAGAATCAGGGTGAATTGGGGAGTCGATGGTACGCTGCGGTTAGATCCAATGTCGTGTAATATCTCTTCCCTTTGATGTTACCAATGATGTCGTTG
>LUCW03000975.1:0-17500 GCA_001586965.3 Sphaeroforma sirkka | reverse complement strand
TCGCCATGTGCTGAGCGGCGTGTTGGGACGTCTGGTGAAGGGCGTACCAACAACGATGACAAGACACACAGTCATGGCAACTCACACACTGACGGTACGGGGGAGCCCCAGAACACTATGGATAGGACAGTCACCGATGGGGAACAGAGAACGAGTCCCTTCAGAACCTCGAGTTCACAGCAAGTGCCTACGCGCACACGTGCTTCAACCGGTGTGCATGTGCAGGGGCGTCCACACCACACCTCGTCTGAGCGAGCACCGAGTGGGGCTATCAGCTACCGCAACGGCCGCCACGGCAGCATAGGAGGGTACGACGCCGACGGTATGTCCATGGCTCTGGATACTTTAACGGATGCTATGGACTGTCGGGACGAGGCGCTGTCGCTCGCTATGGCCACCCCGGAAGAGCAGGAGGCACAGTTCCGTATGCAATCGTACGTGAGCGATGGGGGTCAGATGAGTGCGCACAAGCGCTCGATGACACCGCCTGGGGCGAGTGTGAGATCCAGTGCCGGGTTGGATTTGGATACACAAATGAGTATGAGTACGGGGGACGGAGGGACCGTGCCGCAGTTTATTATAGGCGGTGATGCTGTGTCTGCGCATACGATCCAGCCACAAACACACCCTTCATTTGTGTTCAAGACGATGCAACGAACATCCTCTCACACGCGCACACGAACACCGACCGAGTCACGTGCCTATACAAGCGCAACACACGACTTACAGACATCTGCCCCCAACACGTCGGACACGAACACATTCGCACGGCCCTACGCCTATAACTACGATAGCAGAGCAAATCCGCACACACCAATTGAACCGGATAGGTGTTCCACGAGCACACCTGCGCTGTTCTCCCTGGGGGACTCAGATGAGGTGACTTTATCGTACGGAACTCAGATCATAGACTCCGGGGTGTTCCTGAACCGATTCGATGCGGGCGTGAACGGGACAGGTTACCATGGCAACGCGGAGCTACCTTTGGAGCGACCAGTGCGCCCGTTTGTGGCGAGTGTGCAAACTGCTCGTAAACCCATTGCCCTGAGGATACCGAATTGGAACGAAACGCGTGCCTCTGAGATAGGGGGTGAAGTAGGAATTGCATACGAGTACGCGTATGCACCCGCCAGTGCCACTGCAAGTATATTTACCGAAGCACAGCCCCACACGGCCACTCAGGACCACACAAGGGCGTATACTGCGAGTAGGTCAGGCACAGTGTGGTTGGGGGGACAGAATGATAGCACAGCCACCAAGATCGCTCGACTGGAGTCTAACGATCGGGAGTGTAGCACGCCCGGACGTACACAGAGCAACGAATTTGTACACGCACACAAACGCGCGCATACGCGTGCATACCCCAACTCTCAGGCGAGCTGCCCGAATCTGGCGAGCATGGACGGGACTCCTGGATATTTGTCCTCTGTGGAAGCACGACGGCGTATGCGTGGGTCGATTAGCATACCGAATACGGTCGCACCCAACACCCCCAATGAACCGCATTTCCTGCCATCGCAGACGGTACCTCCTATGTCACTGTATGACCCCCCAAGGTCAGCCCCCGAGCCCATGCCTGTCGTCGCCCATAAACCTCACGAGACAAGCCTACAGGGGAACACCACACAACCGACGCAGACCCACGCACGCACACAATTTCGCAAGGACATACACACGCAGAGGCATATCAGCAAGGCCCACACGCACACAGAGATGCACTCGCACCGGCGGGCGCGTGAGCGTTCGAGTTACAGCATCAGTGGCGATACGACTGTGGTGTGTGCGCGCAGGAAACGTAGCGCGAGTGTCAGTGAGCGGGAGAGCCTGATCATGCAGGCGAGTACCCTGGCACACGTCGACTCGCAGACACGCACACACTCGCAGATGCACACACAAAACCACAACCACAACCACAACCACACACACCCTCAGGGCCAGTCACAAGGACACCCACATGTCCCGACGGATGTAAGGCTTGGGTTGAACGGACCCGCGCCTACAGAGCCGGCTGGTCGAAGTGCAGCACACTACCGGAGTCGGGGGGAAACACAGCTGGTCGAAAGGAGAATAGGAATGCACGCACACGCACACGGACACTCCAGTGTTCACCTGAACCAGGCGACGACCACCACACCTGCCGGGTCGTTCGGTGCGTCGGTGCCAATGTCTCTGCCGAATGTGAGCACCATGGAAGCGCTCGCGCAGGCGGGCAGCCTCCGAAGCACACGCATGAGCGTAGACATAGGTGAGATAAAAAGCGGGTTCAGGAGCAGTCGCCTCAGCGTGGACATGGGTGGTATAGAGTCACAGGGACGGATATGTGTGGCCAGGCTAGACACCGCTCCAGGCAAGTACGAGCCGCGCACAACAAGCAACTCTGATATCAGCGATGCGCTGGCGGCGGTGGACAATGCGGCGGTAGACGATTCGGCGGTAGGCACCAGAAAGGCTGCGGCGGGTATACAGTCTACCGCTGGGCGTCCTGCAGACACCCCGACCAAGCCAGCGAATGGGGGTGTGGGGATGGTTAACGGACTCAGCGGAAGTGGTATGGAGACGCACCTGCGGGTGCAACCCACTGCCAATGACACCCTGGACGTCCAGGCCAATCGCAGCAGTCCCCTGGCGTCGCTCTCGGCGGATCTGTTGGTAGGACAAGTGGCCCGCATGTCTGTGAACAACACCAATGCGGCCGATGACGAGGCAGAGGATGCGGACGGCTGTGCCGAGACCAGTACGAGCGCCAGTCCTGTTTTACGGGGCAGGTGCAAGGCCGAGGGCGGCCACGCCATGCCGGGGTACGGGTCAGTGGATTCGGATGTGCACACACGCGCAACCAATACGCACGGGGCGAACGAGTTGAGACGGAATGTGAGCGCAGATTCGAACCCAGTCGGGCAGATGTATGTGGAGGCCTTTGCTATAGCTCAGTCGTATCTGTCCGACAGGCAAATAGCCGTCCCCGAGAGGTCTGATAATGGGCCTATGTACACACACAGACCGTCAGACGGTCCAAGCACCTTGTTCGGCTTAGCAAGCAGCCTACACGCGCCGCCACCCAACACTCAGTGGCAACCACAGCCACAAGTACAGCCACACACCCCCACGCACCAACCACTCGGCGACCGCCAGCGCCTGGCACAAGGACAGGCACAGGCACAGCACAATTATTCACAAGGGATCACAGATCCCTTCGACAGGGACGTGCACAAGCCACCCATGACGCACTCGAGAGCAGACCTCGCCCCAGCGGACTGCCAGGAGCCTGTGCTCAGCAACACGTTTGAAACAGTTGACAAGCTCGACACGCTTGACACGCTTGACACGCTAAATAATGCGCACGCGTATACGGACGACGCCAGGCTCCAGGACGCTAAGTTACTGAGGCCTGTGATTGGGCAACGGAGCCGCAAAGAGAGCTTCTGCGACACAGTGGTCTCGGCGCTAACTCTGTCACGGGCGCTGTCTATGGCCACAGAAGGCACCAACACCATTGAGATGACGGATAGTGTGCAACGATCCACGCTAACTGCCCCATACACTACCGGGCCCTCCACAGCCACCGGAGTGCCGGCAGAGTTGCGCAACCGACCCTATCCAGATATGTGCGTCACCGCGCCGAGAAGGGATACCTACACAAACACACATAGGCGGGATGGGGGTAATGAGACTACTACTAAGCACGCAAGCCATGCAACGGCTGACAACGGCACACAAAGCGTGCTGGTGCATAGAAGCGGTGGTGGTGCGCATGCGGATGCAGATGAAGGCAACGGGGTGCGGGAGGTAGCCGAGTCCAAGAGCAGTGTTTACTACTCGCCCGAGAATACGGGTCTGCATATCGGCATGTCACAGAGCCACACGTCCATGCACACGCACACGCACACGCCCACGGTACAGGGCCCGCGGCGGGCACACACGCACACGCCCACCCACAAGAAGTCCGAGCACACCAGCGCTAGTGGCAGAGCCAGTGCGAATGTCACGCAACTCCCCTCAGAGACACCCATTCACACACACACAGATACACCCCCACACGCAGCCGCACACGCACACGTACAAACCCCTACGGATGCCCTACCCCCTGCGGGAGCACACACGGATGCCCTTTTGTATGCGAATGCGGATGAAGGTGTGGCGCTGGCGGTGCCTGATGTGGTGCTGGTGGGTTCCAGGTATAGTGGCATGGCGGACTTCGATGTCATCGACCAGATCGGCTCAGGGCAGTTTGCGGATGTGTATTTGGCTATTGACAAGATTACGATGAACAAGGTAGGTGTAGTACGAGCCGCGCGAGGGTGAGGGCCGCTGCTTGCATGGTGTATGGATACAGTCGATTCATACCTGCTGGGGGGGCACAGTGTGTGTTCATTCAAATGGGTGTATGCTTGCGAGGTGTATGTTCTGTCGTCGCGTAGTGTCTCGGTAATGCATGTGAGCATAGTTGTGACGCCCCAGTAGTGTGGCATGCAGCATGCATATGCATATATATATATATTATATATACATATACATATACATATATATATATATATATATATATGTATGCATGTATATTATTATATATATATATATATATATATATATATATACATATATATATATTATATATTATATATATATTATATATATATATATATTATTATTATTATATATATATTATTATTATTATATAATATATATTATTATTATTAATATATATGCTAATATTATTATATATATTATATATTATTGATATAATATTATTATATTGTATATGTTATTATTACATATATATACATATTGTTACATACACATATATATTATATATTGTATGTGATTATATACATATACATATGATATGATACATATATATATATGATATTGTGCTATTGGTTGTGGCATATGGCAACGTATGTGCCAAGCCGTGACCTATGTAGCAGTGCAGTGCAATATATATGAGGTTATATATATGGTTATATATTATTATATATATTATAATGGATGACATATATATTATACATATGGTATATATATGATATATATATATGTGTATATACATATTATATATATATATATATTATTATGTGTATTTAATATATATGTATATGTATATATGTATTTATATGTATATATTTGTATATGTATGTATTATATATATATAATATATATATATATATATATATATATATATACAACTTGTTTGTACCACACTTTGCCGCATTAGTGTACAAAGAACATTCTCTTTCCTTGGTACACTGAGAATGCCTCTAAAATGAACATTTTCTTCGTACTGAAAACAACGTGTTTATTCTTCACACCATACGATTGCCGTATAAAATTGTACAACTCTATTAGTCGTACCACATACCCGTTGCATCACCTGCTTTGTGTTGACGTAACGCCGAACCTCTATTTAATCCACCCCCTATCCTTTGCACCAACAAATAGCCCTGCAATTGAGCGAGCCCCAATAAACTCAACACGCAACCCAACACTCCACCCAACAAACCCATCTCGTTTCTCATACCCCTTGCCCCATTAGATTGCCCTGAAGATGAGCAAGAAGCGACGCCACAAGGACGCCCAGCGCATGGTGGAGGAGGTGACGTTACAGATGATGCTGCAGGACCACCCCTACATTGCACTCGCCTATGGCGCCTTCACAGCCCCCTGTGGCAGACCCACGAGTGTTCAGGTGAGAGATTCAGATGTCTGTCGGTACCACGTGCATCAGCACTTAGTTAAACCTACAACGGGTACCTGCAATGACTACCTCTGAAGGGCGTTCGTTTGGGTTGTGGGGATTAACACCACCCTTACATCGCACTCGCTTACGGCCTCTTCACTGCCTCGCGCGGACTTGCAGACGCGGGTGAGAGATTACAGGTTTATGAGCACACGCGCATGCCATATGTGAACCTACAGAAGTTGAATATCATCGAAGCGCCTTCTTATTTGAAAATATCAGCCTACCTTGACAAGATGCATTCAATTTGGACTGAAACCCAGACCCCTATAATTGGACTACATACTGACTCGAATGACTGTATGCAATTTGAACCCGCGTATCACAAAGATACATATGTATGCTACTTGCATGCCCCCTCTTCAGAAATACACCTATATATATATATATATATATATATATATATATACATACATACATACATACATACATACATATCTATCTATCTATCTATCTATCTATCTATCTATCTATCTATCTATATATATATATATATATATATATATATATATATATATATATATATATATATATATATATATATATATATATATTGTATATAGTGTATATATACATATTTCACACGGACGAACGTCCTCAGTCAACACACCCATCCACCAAGCATATGTGCTTAAACTGACAACTCATCGTACCCGTGCACTACAGGAATACATCCCAGGCGGCGATCTCCTTCAGCGCATCCCAGCGAACGGCTTCCCCGAAATGAAGTGTCTGCGCCTGTTCATACAACTCGCAGACGCCGTGCAGCATATCCACGACCTCAACATCGTGCACCGCGACATCAAGAACGACAACATTGTGGTCGACGGTAACGGCAATCTGCAACTCATTGATTTCGGCTTTGCCACACGCGTGGACGAGGCTGAGCGAGTGGACTACTACGTGGGCACCACACAGTATATGTCGCCAGAGATACTGTTGTACGAGGAGCGTCACAAGACGAAGAAGGAGATGATGTACCCGTGTGCCGTGCCCAGGCGGACGGTGTCGACGTCGGATTTGGATCTGATGGCGTGTGATGTGTGGAGTGCGGGGGTGGTGATGTTCACCATGCTGACCGGAAGGTGTGTAATTGTGCCCCTTTTGGTGTATATGTATGTGTACCATTGCGTGAGTGTGTGTTAGTATCCTGTTATACTTTATATATTTTTCTTCGTGTATCGTAGTGTAATGTATATCGGCTTGTGTATACGTTCACAAGCTTGCACTCCAATGGCATATGCGGCTTCTTGCTTTCACATCTTACTCGATCTCTCACGAGTGTCGCAACGTTTGCGTTGGGTTAGAGCGACACACAAACTGCCTATCTATTTTTGGATACGAAAGTGAACTCTAATTACCACATTGTATTTTATCATCGAAGCGTTTGTACATACTCATGTGTTGTAGGTCTTTATTCTAGGCGTACATGTGCTAAAATATGATGGCGTGTACTTCAGTGACAATATGGGTGTGATAGTATGCGTATTTGGCTTTCAGTGCTTTTGTAGTCGACTTGAGATGTTCAAGATATAGCTAGCTGATCTCAATATATATACACACACACATACACACACACACACACATATATACATACACACACACACACACACACACACACACACACACACACACACACACACACACACACACACACACACACACACACACACACACACACACATATATATATATATATATATATATATATATATATATATATATATATAGATGTATATATAGATGTATATATATAGAAGTATATGTATAGATGTATATATATATATATATCATTTTTTAATATGAATATATTCTAAACTGAAAAGACGTCGATATTCACTCTCCTTATCAGATTCCCTTGGAAGCGTGCCGCCAGCAAAAATGAACGGTACGATGCATACGCCAAGGGAAAGATCAAACAGACCTCACGCACATGGCAGAGCTTCTCGTGGGATGTACAGACACTACTTGAGAAGATGTTGTGCACAGATCCAGAACGCCGATGGCCTGCGCGGGCCGTACTGAGTTATATTTCAGGCTTAGTTTAGAAATCTGTCGGTGCTGTGAGACGTCTCTAGAGACGATCGAGTGTGTGCATGTGTGTCGGTGACTAAAATCAGGCTGAGGGCAGCATCCAACAGACCTTCTACTCGAGCCATGGTGCTTGCCAGATGCGCAGACACCCCGCGAAGAGATGGGGTGCTCAGATTTAGGCACTGGTAGCGTTAGCCAGCGCAAGCAGTAACGTATGCATAACACTCGAGCTCCGCGCAAGTAGCCTTGCGATTTCCGCAGATGGAAATGGAGATGCGCGCGTATGCACGTTAGATTGAGTGGGCGTTCATGGAGGACAGGTTGTGTGCTACGGAAGGGGCTATAGCAGATACATTGTCTGTGATAGAGCTTCTCACAGGGAATGTAGACAATATGAAGGTACCCAGCACATCATTGGACGCCGATGGTTAGCGTGGGAGGTTTACATGGTCACATCTCGGCCTGAGTGTGGTGTGGATTTCTTGGGAGCTCGGAAGGTGTGCATGTATGTACATACGCTAAGTGTACTTAGTTGTACTGACCTTCATGTCCGAGGCTTTACGCACTTTTGCACCACATCGTGCCAATAAGTTCGCATATGGCTGATGAGCCCCATGATGGTATGGATAACTGGGTAGTAGGTCGTACTATGCGACTGGTGTTCGTGACAGGTCAAGTATCGCTTCAGGTGAACGGCGTGGGTGAAAATATCAGCAGTTTTTGTTAGACATGGAACGAGTATTCTGGAGGGGCCAGGGAGGACTGCAAATTACTCGACGTCCCTATCCAATACACATATTGGCTTAAGGCAATCCTGTAGTCTCGCTCGTGTGTGGGGTTCACCGATCTACCACACCCAAACGCAAATATATGCGCCCACCCACACAAGCTGTTAGAAGGCCAATTTTTTTTTAACATGTGCAGGCTATCGGTGGAACCAAGTGAGCTGAGCGCACACTTCACATCATACACCGAGTTACCTCTACGTCAAGTTTACACCTGGGGGATCGTGCTATTTTTAACAATAAAGCGTAAACTTTAATTCTCAATTGCAGACACGCAGGTTCAGCCTTTAAATACACTAGCAGCATATCGATCGCAGTGTTCGACCGTATCTTAAGCATAATCAGCTGTGCATGTAAGGACAGGAGCGCAAAGTCACTGCGCAAACGCAAACCAGAATACTATCCAGATTTGCTGAATAGGCTATTATTATTATGTATATCCATCTAATATTATCTGAAAGTCGCATACAAAACAAAACGACTTGAGCACCTGCATATACACGCCATGCCTGCTAGTGTGTACGCCTACACTCTCCAGAAAAAGGCTGGGTGGGATGGTATACTTGCATGTGTATGGATGTGTGCACGAGTGCTAGACGTTGACTTGGATGTGCAATAATGAAAATAAATTTATTTAATGATTTAGTTGGTAGTGCTGTACTTTTTGGTGGCAATAGCAGTAAGACTATGGATTTTCAGTAGATGACCTATTTGTCTACACTAATATGGTGACGAATAAGATTTCTGCGTCTGCTAGTCGCAAATAAGCTAACAACACAAAAAGGAATGCGAGTTAGAGTTAGCTCTGAGGCTGACGCCACTAGGCTGGCCAACGACATTACGAGCGTCTGTTAACTTGGAGTGGTTGTGAACCACTGTGTTATATGTACACATGGTGTCATCATTGTCAGCAATAAAGCTGATAGTCCCCGGAACCCAGCAGTTCCTATCTATGCAGTTGAAGATGATACTGTGAGATCCTCATTAATTTTTACCGATAAATTCTATAAGGCTATATCTCTCCTCTCAAACTCAGAGACTCCTGACGCTTTCAGTATTCTTCTGATAGTCTGATACTATATCTCTTCGCTCTACAGAGTCTGGACTCCAGTGAGTCCAGTCATCAGTGAGTCCAGTCGCCAGTGAAGTCTCTTTCTCTCTAGTGACTAATCTCTCTAGTCTCTACTCCCTCGCTCTCTCAGTAGAGAGAGACAGTACATAGAAAGAGAGGGAGTTTAGACTATTTGTATTTGCACATCATATGTAGAGCGGAAGTATCTTGGAAACCAAGTTCCCTTGATAACAAAACCAGTTATTACTCGTCCTCTATTTTTTTTAGAGTTGGGAGAGAGACTGGGGAGAAACAGTAGAGAGTGAAGACTCGAGAGCAATGCTCAAGTGCTCAAGTGCTCAAGTCTAAAGTATAAACTCTGTATGTATTCATAGAATGCTATGTCTAAAACACTAAAATTTACAATATACAAATTACGATTTTTTAAATACATGGTAAATGAGATTATGATGATACATACCAGATAAATACTCGTAAATACATACATACACGTCCGTTTCCGAGTTATTTGAGTATTTCTTTTGAAAACTTCATGACCACCTTCATAGAATGAAAAGTAAAAATATGTATGAGGGAGAACGGACGAGTCAGTAGGACAAAACGTCAGGCTTCAAAATTGCAAAATGAGACAGCTATGGTTAATTTTGATTTTTAAATCAGTATCTCACACACAGTCTAACTTCATAGTTTCACGGTAAATATAGTCAGTTAGTCACCGCAGCACGTCGAGCACGATCAAGGAAAATATGAATTGATGAATGATGGAACAATGGACTCATAGAGTAGGCAGTGGGTAAAAACTCTTGTTGACACCCTGATGCAGTGATCTGGATGCCTGGCTCTGGGCCCTAGGGGCAGGGCCGTGTGAGTGTCGCAATGGTGACATTGATGGTGAGTGGTGAGTGGTGAGTGGTGACACCGTGACAGTGGTGAGTGGCGAGTTGTCAGTTGACTCAGTGGACCACTGGACGGTGAGTGGTGAGTATCTGAGTGGTGACTAGAGTGAGGAGTCCGGCTGGAGTCTGGAGTCTGAAGTCTGGAGTCTGGAGTCTGGACTGACTGCAGTCACTGCACACAGTGCATTGTACAACTGCACACTCCCCTCCTGAGTGCCAAGAGCTTGAGAGTGCTGTGTTGACTGCACAGTTTACACTGTACACTGTACAGTGCACATTAGGGCCCCCGGGGCCCTGGGGGGAAGTGGGGGAGACGTCGGAGTCGTAGCCTTGTAGGACATAGAGTCGTAGACTCGTAGTTGTGATTTGTGAGTGGCCAGTGGTGCGCACATCATCAGGCTTCATCACTCATCAGCACATGCGTGCGTCTTTTACACTCAAATGGCGGGGTTGTCTCGATTGTTGTGAAGTGTGAATGGCTAAATTTCAAAAGCGACATTTCTGAGACGTAGAATATTTTAACATCCTCATATAGCCATTGGTTCAGCAAATGTTTAAATGTTATGAATTATCAGAGGACTTCAGAACTTTAGTCTTCACTCTTCAGAAGTATATGTAAATAACTGTTTTGTTTGCCTTTTTAATGGAAAAACTATTTCACAGTTTTTTAAAACTAATAGTAATAAATATATATATGTATGTATAAATATATGTATCTTGTATAGTTGTTGTATACAATGTATTTTTTAAGAAAATAATACAGTACACATTTAGTTTTATTTTTATTAAAAAACGAACCCATAAATGAGCTATAAACATCAAATATTGGACTTATTGACTCGGGAATAAGTTGACCCAAGGTGCATTAAAAATATGTTTCATTGGCAGTTAGATGACTCAAATTCTTAGTATTGACGAGTAATATACATATGCTTAATCTCATTCCGACTAGACTATTGGTTCAAAAGTTATGAAAGATTCGAGTTTGTACTAGAACTGGGTCAAACTAGGCGCATGTAGGCATTATATAAGTCCATCCATACCCAACAGACCTTTTTGGCATTATAGCATACTACTATAATGGTCTATGGTGGGCTATATATATATACGCTTATAGCGAGTCTGGATGTGTATATCACCAGTCCCACAAATAATGATGAGTCGTCATCATGTCAAAAATCTGGCCCTGATTTTTTATTTGAAATGGTGATGAGTCGTCATTATTTTCAACGTGCGTCAGTTAACTGAAATATTCATTTCGGCCGGGCGGAGTTTATCGGAATGGATTCAGCGTTGAATTTCCGTCCAAAAACATACGTGACCCGGTTATATTTCTCAAAATTTGTCAAGGCAACACATAAACAAAAATTGAACAGCTAACAGCTAACTCAAACACGTATACACAAGGGTATTCTATTATGGTTAGGGGACATCTCGGGTTACCAAACTCCAACCATATCTCATACATACATCCACAGAACCAAAGGCGTGAAGGAGATATCCATCCTAACAACGAGTATCACATGCAACACACATTCTACAATGACTACAACACGAGCATGCATCACAATGGACACATTGATACTTCAAAGCACTCAATAGATATAGCAGTGTACTTAGCTGGGCACACAATGGTACCAAATGCCCATCTTTCTATAGTGAACATGACAGACTAATAGTGACTTCTCATTTACCTGTGTGGCGTGCTATGTATGAGAAAGTCAAATCCTCCGGATTATTTTATCCCCTAAATGATCTTAAATCTGGGGTGGCTAAATTGTATAGTGTGATGAAACCAGGTGTGGATAAAAGCACACAGTACACGGAAGTGCTATGTGCTTCTAATTACGCAATGAAATTCCAACAGAAACTGGTTACACGTGTATTTGAACAGCTGTTCATAAATGCATTTATCGCCACACGTATACAATGGGTTTATAGTAATAGTGAGGAGGACGCCTGGGATCTTAGAGCATTTAAGAAGAAATGCTCCAATATATTACCTCTGACAAAGTTCGTCAAACATGCATGCTCTAGTCTAATAAGTAAGGCTTTTATGTCGCGTGCACGACATCAGGATGTTATTTTAGCAATGCAACGGTTTATACGGGAGCAGCCACCGTGTCAAGAATGAATATTAGACAGCCGGCTATAACGATTAGTCCTGCAGAAGTTAAAGGACGTGTTGTAAGTTTGAAGAACTATAGAACTAGCCAAGCTTTTTGTCGTGACGTACGCCTAAATGCAATGCGGACAGATGACGGGGAACATCTCGTGGGGTTGTTTGGCGTCAAAGGTAAAAGCAGCTTCCAGGATGAATGGAATAGTATCTCGAGATGCTTATAGATGTATTGTATGGGGGTGCAAAAATAACACTGCACAGACGTGCACGTGTTGCCAAGTTCGTCTGTGCATGCGAGCAATGGTGGGTAAACGCAAGACATGCTTTGGGCTGTTCCGCGAGCCAGGGTACAACGGCAGCTTGAAGCAGTACAATGATATTATGGAATAAAGTCTATAGGCAAAATGTTTTTTAAAATAAAAAGTTGTAATAAAATATTTATCGAAAAAAAAGGCTGAAAATTGTGAAAAATGGACGGTCCCCACGCTTGCGTTTTGGCACTTTATTTGTTATTTTTCCTAACAATAATCAGGTATAGTTTTGAACTATTAGGATAATAATTCCTAAAAAAAAAAACAATATCCTGAAATGGGACTTGATAATCCAATAAGAATCATGACTCAATTTGTTTTCAGGAAGATGACGATTCGTCACTATTCGAGCGGTGCCAGAGATTTTGCATCAGAGTTGGGTCACGTTGGTTTTATGAGAAAATTCAGTACAAATTGACGTAATAGTGACGACTCGTCATTATTTAACCTGGGACTGGTAATATCGGGTACCTCACATTCTCACTGGTTTAAGAGGTACTGGTTAGAATATGAGATACCCGAAATACACATTCAAACTCGCTATACACATAACCCCCTATAGACCATTAAAGTAGTATGCTATAATGCCAAAACAGTCTGTTGGGTATGGACGGACTTATAAAATGTCTACCTGTGCCTAGTTTGACCCAGTTCTGGTACAAACTCGAATCTTTCATAACTTTTGAACCAATAGTCCAATTAGGATGGGGTTGAACATACATTTATTACTCGTTAATAAGAACAACTTAAGTCATGTATCTGCCAATCAAACATATTTTTCATTTACCTCTGGGTCTACCTTTATAGTAAAAATCCCGGGTTAATTTTAAAAAATACACACAGGCCAGCAGAAGGCAGTGGCCATCAGCCTATCAGGCTGATCATGTGGCCCACTTGTTGTGTGCTCTGGGGCCTGGGCTGTGGGCCTGCTGCTGTTGGAAGTGTGGCCTGTGGCCTGTGTTGCGTGTGCCGTGGGGCCGTGGGCCGTAAATATGTTATTTATTTATTTTTACACTTCAGAAAAATATAGTATTTATGTATTTAGGCCCACGGCCCCACGAGAGTCTCTTCGACCACGACCTAAATATTCAATATTTACGTTGGTTTTTTTTCCGTGAATATAGAATATGTTTTCGGATGTATTTTATATTTTTGATGTTTTCTAAAAAAACCAACACATTTGATGTACAAAAATTTCTGAAGAAATAGGAAAAGTATTTTTTTAAATACCATCATGACCCTCTAGAAGTGTAAAATTTAACGGAGAACCGACAAGTACATGTTAATATTGTATTTTTTGAATAAATTCATATTTGTAGAAGTGAAGACTGTACAGTTTATATATAAATAAATACAGTACCGTAGAATTTTTCTATTGTTTTGAAAAAACTGTTACAAATAGGGTGCATTTTTTTGTTCAATTTTCAGCTAAATATGTAAAATTTGTATACAAAATACTACTATGGTTTTGTTTTATAGTTAATTGTTTAAAAAAAAAAAGACCTGTTTGTCAAAATAAAGTTGCTCATGCAATGCTCAATGCTGTTTTTAAAAAACAAGATACACGGTCTCTAGATCTAGAGTTCATTCTACATAATTTTTATTTTTCAAAAAAATAAAATTATAAACGCACATAGTGCGGAGCCGGAACGTTGGAATGTGAATACATATTTAGAAATAGTCAGACTCTCAGCAACTCAGAGGCGTTCGGATACATACTATACCTTCGCTCCATATCGTTGAATGTGCCTGAGCCGCTGACTACTGATTGCTGGGGCAATATTATAAGTGCATATATAAAATTTATGTACATATATATAGTGATCTCGATGGCGAAGACTCAGTGTCTGTGATTTTTTTTTGTGGACGGATTCAAGAAGTGATATTCATAACAATGTATAGAATGTGTCTATTCATACATAATGTTAAATATTAAATAAGACAGTTTCCAAGTGCTCAACTACACATGACACAATGACGTGCATATGCGAGTATCTACGCAGCATCACAACGTTTGTATACCTCGTATTTTTCCTAGGAGTTCCACAAATAATCGCAAAGGCTGTCTTCGAAGATGTATATACTGTACAAGCCCGTGTAGTAGGAGGTTCTGTATTGGGTGAGGCAGTGGAATGGATGGCATCCATCAACAATCTAGAAGTGGAGAATTCGCATTATTGTGGCGGAATTCTTGTATCGGCCAAGTGGGTATTAACTGCTGCTCACTGTTTTAATAATTACAAGTCAAACGACACCTATCTCTCGCATACTGTTCTGCTCGGCAAAGCTCGGATTCAAGACGACATGATATTCAAACACGAATCTAAGATTAAACGAATTGTATGCCATCCTGAGTTCGATTCATCGACCTCCGAGAACGATATTTGTCTCGTCGAGTTAACAACGCCGGCAGTTGGTATCAAAACTCCAAGAATCAATGCAGATGTTTCCATACCTGCGTTTAAACAGGAGGTGTTTTATCTTGGCTACGGTGTACAACTACAGGGCTCCATTGACATGAGCGACGATCTGCGCGTGGTGAATGTACGCACTACCTCCTATCAACAGTGTTCGGCCGTATATGGGACAAAGCAAATAACATCTAAACATATATGCACCTACGCGAACTTCAAGGATACCTGTCAGGTGTGTAGGAATCATATCCGAGTGCTTAATTTCTCGAGTTTTGTACAGAAATAGTTTATAACAATTTTCATAGAGCGTCTTTCTATATCGTACTGATAAGATGGTACAGTCACAGCATGCAATATACTCTAAACCTCTTTTCTCACTCACTGCTTTAGGCATTGCAGTTGCACAAACTTTCTACTAATACTTGTGTACAAACCTGATAAAATGGCAATCTTACAGGGGGATAGCGGAAGCCCACTTATGCAGCTTGGCGGTGACCATACCTTCGTCAACGGCGTAATATTGGGCCTTGTTTCATACGGGCGAGGCTGTGCCATTCCGGGCTTCCCTGGTGTAAATACGCGCGTATCAATTTATGCCAAATGGATACAAGAAGTATTGGTAAATACACAGGTGACACTAAATGCTGAGACAACTGGTAATGTAGTCGTTGAGGTACCATTGAATCCTGTAAGCAGAGTCTTGCCTGCGGCACCGGTAGAAACGGTTCTGAAGATATCATCGAGTTTGTACTTCTTTTCGAGCAAAGAATCGACGATTATGAACCGAGATATTCTCGGGTCGTTCACCCCCGATAGCACAATCGACAGTGAGACTTCTACTGCATTCGCCTCGCCGACAATTTCTGGATAAGAACGGTAACACATTCACAACAGCTGTAAATAATAGTTCAAAACCTAGAAACTCCCGACAAGCGTTGAAATCACGAGCACACTCAAATCTTTTGATTCAAGGACAGTACTCACACAAGAGAGTATGTATAATAATAGTAATAATAGTAGTGCGTTTAAAAACGCGCTTCCTACCCTCACAGGCTCACATAGTGAGGAAAAAGCAAAGAGAATTGTTTTTTTTTTTAAATCAAAAACAACAAATAAGATTTTTATATATTAAAAATGATTAAAAATACGAGTGGAAAATATTGCGATATTAATTAACCACAAGGCAGTCTAAATAATAGTAATATAGGTGGTATGAGCTCCTCTCTCTCTAAAGTTGAGGTACTAACCAGTCGCTTTCCTTATGTACTAAATTGACGAATAGATATATCTTTTTATAATAAAATATATTGTATATCATTGATGAAACGCTCGGTTGGGCTATGGTTATAGGTCAACCTCTAACATATTTATCTCTGATTTGTGGGTTATTATAATAAATTTAGGCTCTTATAAATCAAATTCTGCGATATTTCTATGGATGTCCAAAGACAATTATAATCTTTTTAAAGTTGTTATTATTGGTCTACTTGTACAATCGATCTTAACATATCAGAGTTGGAACTTGGAAGTATTTATAATTTATAACAATGGTGGCTGCCAAAATGTCTTCACAATCTCATAAGTATGTAAATAATATCATGCTTATTACTTAGCGTACATAGCTCACAAATTAGCCCAAACAACCTGAATTTAAACAGGTCAAACATAAGTGCATAGTCTATTCTGCCTAAGAGGGTCGCAATCACACTGTATCTAACAATGACAGACCTAAAGGAGGATTCGTTGAGTGATCAGGGGAATGGAGGATGAGTTGGCACCTATGTCCTCGACACCCCTGAAGAAGGAGAACTCAGTGAGTAATAAAGCCTCAGAGGGATGGAGCCAGATTGCCGGTCATGCTGGTGAGGTGTTCTATTATTTTTTCCTTCTAATGCTTGTATTTATGTTGATTTGGTTGTTTAATGTGTAGGTAAACCTCGGTTGAGAAATCTAATTCACTTTTAATTGATGTTGGATATGAGTTTGTTAATTACTGTACATGTAGATTAAAAGATAAGTTTAAATTGTAAGTACGTCACCATATAGTTCCGACGTTATACTTACACCGTAGGCTTGCTGTATGATAGAGTAAACAACACTCAATGAAGTCAAAATTTCCATGTACACAAGCACGCGTG
>LUCW03000974.1:5000-18281 GCA_001586965.3 Sphaeroforma sirkka | reverse complement strand
ATGACTTAATTATAGGTATGACTGATCTTCTCAGTTTATGTGTTACTTTCACTGGTTTGCATAATGGACTAAACCCAAATAAAGATCAGTCAGATGATAACATGTTAAAGATACCTATTTTTTCTAAAACACGAGGCGCCAACCCTCCGTATAAATGGTGAGTTTTTCACGCCGACGCTTGTAGACACACCTTGGAACACACGTTACCTCCCCCTGAAGATGGCGCCCACACATGCCGAACCGAAACACTCCAAATATCTGGGGTTCCCACTCTCTCACGGAGTACCAGGAATGAACCTCGCCAGACATATGGAATCCCTGGTTGCTGCATTGTTACTGGGTATCGCCTCTTTCCGCGCTTATGGCTTCCATGTCATCAGCTGGCGACACCCCCGCAACCGACTGGTGATGTTCAGAACATTTGTCCTATCCACGGCTACATATTGGTTGAACATTATTGCCTGGGCTCCGCCTATATGAAGGGTGCGTTTGATCCCCTGTTCGAGCGCTTTAACTCAGCACTCATCCAAGCAGCAGCCATCATCACGTACACTAAATACCCTCGGATTCCCAAACATCAAACAAACTTACTTGGCCTGCTTCCCGCGCGACCATTAGCGGACTACCTCGGAGGTTGGCTGGAAATACAACTCGACTCAATGGCCAGCACAAATTCACTTACCCCATTGACGCAACCCGCCTGGGCCCACGACAAACCATCACTGCGCTTCCCGTACAGTATCTATGCTCACCTGAAAAGTGTACACCTAAACCCTAAACCCTAAAACCACGGGCGGGCGTACACCCGACCATTTAGCCCTCCGCCAACGCTGTGACGACATCAGGAAGGACTCAACAAAACGTTGGTCCAACAAGGAGATCGCGGCAATGGTCCGGCGCTATTACTACTACCATCTGGTTATGGGTAAATCGCCAACCTCAAACCGAGACACAGCCAGACACGACAGCTTCAATCGCTGCTTCGAGGCTACACCAATCCGGCTCTGTGCTAGGATTGTAGCGAATATGTATATATCCACATTCCTCGACTACCACACCGACGGCTGTCTCTGCCCTGTCTGCCATTACCAGCCACTTTACCTGCATCCAACAACTGATTCGACGCATCCTGGTAGGTCGAAAACTGCCGCCCATTGACCCGGACCTCCTTCAGCAATTACAGGAGTGCCACGACTTCCCCGGTATCTGGACCCTCGACGAACACCTTGTATCTTTTCTTCAGCATGTTGAAGAACCACCGTACCCTCACCCGTCCCTGACACATCAACAGATGTTCCCCATACCCCGGCTAGTCACACTGTTGAAGTACTACTTCCAAATTTCGGTTCAAACCAAATCATCGCGCTTGTTGGTTCCGCCTATGATACTTCCGATCCAGGCCAGCCAACATATACAAAATTTACCCCCATCCTCGCTCCTCGACCGGATTATGACGGATAACCTTGTCCTTCTCGGTATTTCATACTCTGCACTAACCCATTCCGCGGCACTACACGGCGCAGACCCGATCCGTACCACAGAGGTGGGTACTCAACTTAGTAGGTCAGCAAGCGAATATATGGAACATTCGATAGGGATAATATTTATTTCAAAAATGACAAGTATGGATGTTACAGTGGTTCAGGAAAGATTGATGGGAAGAAGTGGTCAGTAAATTCCCTTTTGAAGCTTGGGCCAAGTGAGTCGACAATGGAAGATATGTGCTAAGTGAATTCGGGCCGGTGTTGACAAAACACTGTTACTATCGAATGTTCTATATATTTGCTTGCTGACCTACTAAATAGAGTGCCCACCTCTGTGGTACGAATCGGGTCTGCGCCGTGTAGTGCCGCTAACAGTGAGTGTATTGTCAACACCGGCCCGAATTGACTCAGCGCATATCTTCCATTGTCGACTCACTTGGCCCAAGCTTCAAACGGGAATTTACTGACCACTTCTTCCCATCAATCTTTCCTGAACCACTACAGCGATTATCAGAGCCATGCCATATCTTCATACATTGTAACATCCATACTTGTCATTTTTGAAATAAATAATATTATCCCTACCAGAAAACAGTTGAAGAGTTATTAGCAACCGATTGGATGCTTAATAAGAAATGTTTTAACCTCGCTCAATCAAGATGGGGTCCATTTACTATTGATATATTCGCCGCAGAACATAACAAACAGGTTTCTGATTATAGGTCGTTGACTCATCCTAAAGGTGATGCCTTTCAACTTGATTTATCAAAACATACTGCGTGGGCTAACCCACCTTGGCAACTTATCGCACAGTTGTTAAATTATGTTAAAATTACTAAGTCTACCATTACTCTGTGTTGTCCCTTACGTAGCTCCGACCCATGGATACGTGATTTAATCAATATGATACAAGACGAGCCTATCTATGTTGACCGTGAAACCCCGTGAAACCGACACGTTATTGTATCAGGGATCCTATTCTATTAAAAGGACACCTTGGAAACACACCATCGTTTGTCGCATCGGTCCTGCAGGTATCACTAAGTGGAAACCCTCAACCGAGTTCTTAGCTAAACTAGAGGAGTCTAAGGAGTTTGAACAAAAGCCCAAGACTAGTACAACACATGCACCCAACAAGAATGCAGTCGAGGTGATGCCGATTGAGACAGCATTAGATCGTAAAAACAAATAACTCGCTAAGGCCATGAATCAAAGACTCAAAGCTCTAAGAGAACCTGAAGCTCGCACTCAACTTCTTAAAGCGCTGCTTAAAGAACAGCCAGAAGTTGCAAAACAACTGAAGAAGAAACTTCAATAATCTATTGTTGTTAATTACGTATCTCAGGAGCCTACCCCTCCTGATACTAAAGTTGCCTTATCTAACGAGACTATGGTTCATCCAGCCAGCGTTACACAGAATCTGACTGACTTAGAAGAGCTCGAGTGTAGAGTTAAAATAATAAATAATTTAACTCATCGAGCACATGAGCATACTTATAAGATGGCTATTCGTGCAGGGCTTGATCACCCGGCGCTGAAAGAAGCCATACGTGAAGTATACCGACGCTGTACTGATTGTGAAAAGAACCAGATCAAGTGCTACGGTTGGGCACTCCTAAAAAGTGTGATAGAAGACCAACCGATGCGCCGAGTCATAGTAGATTTGGTTAAACTCTCGCGATCCGAGCATACTGGCGATGTATATATCTGTCATTTCTTATGTGTGTCTTCGGGCTATAACTTGCTTTATGCAATACCGAACAAACGCCCGCAAACAGTGGCAGAGTTATGCTATCACGTCTTTAATGACTTCGGGTTCCCCCGAGTACTATGTTCTGATAGCGGTAGTGACCTTTGTACCGACGTAATGAAGGCACTTATACTCGTATCAGGCATGACCCATAAGCGTGGTGTTCCTTATAAACCTCAAACGCAGGGTACAAATGAGACACATCATAGAGAACTAAAGAAGCTATTGTGTACCGCACTAGATGACGTTGAGGATATGTGGCCTTATCATTTGAAATGGGTTCAGACTCAAATGAATAACTGCATGAATCCTCAAACTGGAACACTCCCGTTTCACTATTTCTTTGATCATGATATATGTATTGGCGCGACATGTGAATGGTTGTGTCAGGATAAGCCTCTTACACGGACTCCACTGTAAACTCTGAGATTCGCAGTATACCAAAGATAGCCATGCAAGTGACTGCCCAAAACCAATCCCAGCGACACTGGTTTAGCAACGGTCGCAGTGTCGTGCATAACACTAATTCCTGAAGGTGTAGATAAAATCGAACGTAAATTGAATTGGGTTGAAGCCCTGTAGCATACCGAGCCAACTAGCATAATATACAATGACCATTGGGTCTGATGCTAGTAGTTGCTGTAGTTGGACTAGTAGTTGCTGTAGCGATAGCCACCCCATAAAATATTAAAAAAAAATCCAAGAAACGATGCTGTATGCTCAGCCCGGCCGCAGTCGTTCGCGGCGCGCGTCTGACAGGTACCACCTGGTCTACGATTACTTTACCGAGCCCGCATTGACTTGATTATTATATGCTAACGGTGTGGTTCTGTTGGATCTGAACTGGAGAGTCGTATCATCTGTGTATATGTAGAAAAATGAGAGTCGAAATGTAAAGAGCTCAATTAGAAAAAATCTGTTTTCATTTGATTTGCGGCAACAGATACAACTTGGATCGACACGAAAAACGGAAGCGCGGATTAAAACCCAACTGATAAGGCAAAAGCAAAAGCAAAAACAAATGAGTGAGGAACCGTGTCTAGACGCTCCGGGGTTACACATGTCCAAAACCACGCAGATCCAGATGCCCGGTCTGTTCAAACCCGATGACAAGGATCTATGCAATGCTACACTTTGTGAGCATGTTAAGACGCACAGAAAACTCCCGCCACCGGCGAGATTTATTCATCGCTCGAGTTGTGTTTTAATGAAAAGCCGTTCGTCAAGACTTTTATCCGGGGTCGCACGTCTAAGTGCGCCGATTTAACGGCCAAGCGGTTTCTGCGCCACCACTACTACGCCTCGATGCTCATGGCATCGCGCATGCGGCTCATGACCGGTGCCATTGCCAACTGCACGGTCAAGTGGGTAATCAACGACTACCTGGGCATTGACACTACTCTGATGCATGAGAGCGTTACTACGGTCCTCGACATTGAAAAGACACTGAATAATTACTCGACCGACTTGGGCCTAGCGCACATTGACCACTATATCTTGGTGCGAATTCTGTTCTGAAACTACCTCAATGTCGAGCGCCCGGTATACGTGGAGCACGCCAAGTCGGGTATCGAGCTCATGGAGCGGAACGGAACACTTGACCACTGTCTGTTTCAGAACCGTTTCGAACTCCTTGACATTGAGCTGCAGTACAAACTACTCTCAAAATGGTGGTTATGCCGGTAGTTCATGAGGGACTGACTTGCGTGCGATCTAACTTTGTGATTTCAGCTACAACCCGCCCAACCACCAGATGTACAATTTGCACAATATGGAGTCGTTTCAACCCAGCATGTGTGAGTGTTGCCTGTGCTTGTAGTAGTTGACAATATATATATATATATATATATATATATATATATATATATATATATATATACGTGTAAATTGACTTCAAATCACTTTATCTCTTGAAAATCCAAAGTTCAAAATCTAAAAAACTTCAAGCGGCACGTAGCCCGTACTCGCCCAGCACACAATAACTGTTGTGAGACATAACGCCCATGTGCGCCACGGCCTCGGCATTGGGGGCTCGTCTGTGGCCTACACCAGACAACTTCTCGGATGGCGGCGGCAATGGTTGTTGATTTGCTGAATCCACTCGTGCGTTGCACTGTCGTACTTTAGGGTCTGGACAATATCGTAGTTGCGCACGGCTGAGATGTACGTTGCATTGCTGACATTGTTGGCCGCACGCACGTCAGCACCATTGACAAGGCAATTGTTGGCTGTGTTGGACACCGCGGCATAGTCGCCGATCACAATGGACCCTGTGCTCGGACTCGATGCGCCGTATCCGATACACACACCCCCAAACCCATTGACGTCAATCATGGCCCCAATCGACGTTGAGGTGGTTGTTGTCCGTGTGACCATGAGCTGCGCGCGTGTTCCACTATTTTCCAAATCTGCGGCGCCGGCGCGCACACTAGGTGAATGCGACTCTGGGATTGTTACTGAGCCGTGCACACGCTGTAGCCGACACAGACACTCCGAGGACCCAAATCGGCAAAACCCGCGTACGCTCCAATAACTGTCGACCGGTCGCCCTGGTGTGCTGCGCCCACGTGCGCCCCAATCGCCAACCGTACGAGCCCTGTCGCAGCTGCCCGGCGTACGCGCCCAGTGTAGTGGTGGCCGGATTGGTAGCTGGGTCTGAATCCAGACTCTCCGGACACACCAACCACAACACTGCTTTTGCCCAGCGACGCCGAATTCTTGCGCGGCCCAGATTCACACGTGTCGAGTCTTACAGTGTCCACATGTAGTTGTGTGACACGAGCGTGTCGCCGTCAGCTTTGCCGTCGATGCTGTTCTTGATGGGTCCTGATGGGTCCATTGTGATCCTTGCCGGGTTCGTCAGACTTGCCGCCGACGTACCCAATATTATCACACTACCGTTTGACATTCCCATTGTCATTTCGCCAATGTCGTTAATGTTGTAGGACACAATGTGGCTGCCGCGATCGCCGTCGTCGCCGCGGAGTTCCTTGCGCAAGCAGTCGAGTGGTGCGAGGTTGACAAATTGGTGTTTGCCGGACGGATCCACCGTGACAATATTCTCGAGCCTGCCGTCCGAGTCACACAGCGTTGATGCTGTTGAATGTACAGTGTTTGCATTGGCATTTAAATTTGTATTTTTACATGTGTCGATCCCCGTGTCGGTTTCGCTTTCAGTGTTATTAAACACGACTACAATGTCCCCCGTGCTAGAGTCGGTAGCCACGCACCGAATGCCCCGCCCTGGGGTCATGTCTGGACCCATGGATCCCATGGCACCTGGACGCCTCCGTGTACCTACAACCTTCAAAGCCACAGTGCTGTGTACGATTGTGCCCGACAGACCCCTGTCGCCCCGTAGGTCGGCAACCACTTTGCTGTCGATAACCAGCTTGGTACCGTAGTTAATGTGCACACTCGGCAGTGGCGCCCTGTCACCTTTTGGTCCCTTTTAACCACACCAGGGTGTTTCAAGACGGATTCTCGGTGGTCTGGGTGCATAAATTCACACCCAGAGATCCCGGCCCAATTCTCAGCGACTGTGCACATCATCACATCGAATTGAGTACAAATTCTAATTTAGGACAATGGTCGCACACCGGTATCCCGAATATGTAGAATCGATCTGACAACAACCAGGTACAGTTGCATGCGCACAGCTGCCTCCAGGAGACAACAGAGACCAAGTCATTTTGACCAGCGCGACGCATAGTCATCCCCATCCGCAGACGAGTCTCCCTATATCTCTGGTTACACGGGTCCACACCTAGGTCAGACAGCATTGAGTCATATTGGGAGGACAGGTGCACTACCCCGTTGATCACTTCCCACCAGTGCGACACAACAACATCCACATCTTCAACTGAATCGCCTCATATCTCCGGGTCAACAGCTAAGCGGAGCAACATCACGTTTCACTCGTAGGACACCTTCAATCGTCTACTGGCCAGTGACGCTCGGAAGACCGTTCGATAGCTGTTTTGCACAGAATATGTATACATGGCAGTGGCAAAGCGCAGCATCTACACAGCTGCAGAAACAGGAACATAAGCATAAACGGAGGGGCATTGGTGCGCCACTATAGTCTGTACAGGCTACATAGAGTTATAGCTCTGATCGATGTAAAGCCAGCGCTCGGGTTGATTGTGCTAATACGATTTGGACACATAGATAGCATAACATAACTAGACATACGTATTCCAATACCCATCGCATGTATATCTGGTGACAGACGCTGGGTGGGGCCGACTACAAGGCATAGACTGCAGTTGGTTATATCATAGAAGAATTCTGAAGCGTATGCACACAGCAATTAGTGTGACATAGAGCACAACAGTTTTCACCGTGCGAGCAAAGGCGATAGCATATCCTTGCACTGTCTCGCTCTCTGCTGCCAACAGATGCCAACTTCTCCGGTCAATGGCAATTGGGTAAGCTTCCCTGGCACAGCAGTATGCGACGAAATGTGGACACCTCATATGAACATATTCACAAGGGCCATAGAGCGTCCTTGGCTTGCATCGGAGTCTGTGATATACAGCGAGCGCTACCGTAATATACAGGTAATAGGTCGTGAATGCCCTTGGAACATGTAGGGCCTATAGGGTACAGGCGCTGCTGCGGTTTACAGAACCATTGGGTGGCCTCAATAGGTTCTTCAGCACTATGAGAATGCGAACGCGTACTAAAGTGTACTATCGCGTACTAAAGCGTACGAAAACGTACAAAAACGTACTAAAGCGTACCAGAGCATACTAAAGCGTACTAAAGTGTGTACTAAAGCGTACTAAAGCATACTAAAGCGTACTAAGGCATACTAAAGTATACTTCAGCGTACAAAAACGTACTAAAGCGTACTAAAGCATACTAAAGCATACTAAAACATACTTCAGCGTACTAAAGCGTACTAAAGCGTACTAAAGCGTAATAAAGCGTACTAAAGCGTACTAAAGCATACTAAAGCATACTAGAGCTTACTAAAGCATACTTAAGCGTACTAAAGCGTACTAAAGCGTATTGAAGCGTACTTCAGCGTACTTAAGCGTACTACAGCATACTAAAGCATACTAAATAATACTAAAGCATACTACAGCGTACGAAAGCGTACTAAAGCATACTAAAACGTACTAAAGCGTACTCAAGCAAACTAAAGCAGAGATACCTTCGTGTGAAGACCACATGAAGACATGCTGTGGGATGGTTCAGTCTTCGGGCGGAGCTGTGCCCGTCTGCACATACTTCCGCACTCAGTGAGGCACAAAGGGCAGACATGTGACTTAGAAAGCCACAAGCTGGAAACGTGTTTGGACTCAACTGTGTAGGTAGGTAGGCGCTTCGGTACTGTGGGAAGCTCGCGGCTCTCGTCTGTGCCTACAATGATTGTCGCCTGTGGGGGTATATATAACAATCCGACATCAAACACCCACTTTTAGGCACCCTTTATCAGCAAACAACTTAAATTTAATTACTTACCTACTAGTCGTACCATTAGTTTATACATCAATTGCGCATGTGTCTAGTAGCGCAACGGTGGACGGGTACATTCGTATCTGTACACACACATCCCACACGGCCCTTTTCACCTCATCAAAAGGGGAAAAGATTAAGCTCTAACTATTTTTCTATCCTTTTTTCTGATATACATCTGATTTGTAAATACGTATAGGACTAAGGTTAGAATCATTCCTACAGAAATGATCCCGAAGGGATATGGTAGATCCATCAGGAAGAATGGATCTTACATCCTTATAAAATCATTTCAAACTAGCCTAAAAGGTTAGTCTACTGTAGAGTAGGAGTGGGAGTAAAACAGAATCAAAGGATGTAGGTTCGAGTCCCGTCTAACGTAAAGGGATGGGCTAGAAGAATGATTTCATTGGTTATTAATATTTTTTTTATCCACTGATGACTAACTTATGTCATCTTATTACCAGGATCACTCGATCAGAGGTATGCCTACACACCAATAGACAAGTGAGTGGATTCGAATCTTGCCTAAGTGACTGAAGAGAGAGTAAGTTGACATCGATAGAGAGGGCACCTGTCGAGATAGATTTAAAGATAAACTGGGTAGTGATACTCCTAGAGTTTAAGAAGGTTAGAATAGCTAGAACTATCTGATGATCCCCCCTAAAACTAGTGGTTTAACTCTATAAATAGGTGTGAGCTACAAAAAAAGAATGGAAAAACAGAGAAAGGAAGTCCTGATTATAAGGTTATAAGGGTTGACCATCGAAGATCTATCAACCATAGGAAGGGTGTTTCCATATGGCATCCACCCCGCCCTACACCATCGAACCTGCATTGTTTGAGTTAACAACTCCGTTAAACTATCTAAGACTAGAGTTAAAAGGTTTTGTGGGACTCGAACCTACGTCACTGATTGGTTCTTCTTTAAGGGAATTGATTTTAGGTGAGCTACAAGAAGTGAGTGTCATAGTCTTCGGGATTACACTGAAGATTCGTCTATTGACTGAAGTGAAGATGGACAGAGTATCCCTACCCTAATCTAGGTACATGAATATTTAGTATAAGGGGACAAATACTACTCTTCGGTTGACTGTGGTCAAAATACAGCTAACACTCGTTATTTTTAAGAAACACTAGAATTTGATTCTATGTTACTCCCCTCGAGTGCCACTCTCGGAGACCACCACCATCTTTTATTCCGGGTCCTTCGGGGATGTTTTTTTTTCCAAGAGTAAAAGTTAATTGAATAATTTTTCATACGCACTTCACTCTGGGAGATTAGTTTCTTCTCCATTGCGCATGTGTCTGGTAGCGCAACGGCGGACGGGTACATTCTTATCTATTTAGAGTAGTTGTATGTGTGCAGGTGGGCTGGCACCATGAGTGGAGCACCAGAATCAGTTTCGATATCGGGACACCCACAAACACGCCTTAGTTCTCGAAAAAGAGAATAGAGCGCTGATGCGACAGAGGGATTCACCTGTGTACATGATGTACGGTTGGCCCCGCCCTCAGCGAAGCAGTGCAGAACTTTCCTCGCCGGCTGAATCTCACAGAAATGCATGGTCGGATACACGGGGATCCGAGCATAGCACCTACAGTCATGATCTCAATGCATGGATCCCGCCTAATAGAACATGGTGATACTTTAAGCGAATGCAAATACATCCCTTCAACTTCAGTTCGTTCATCTATAGACCCTGCGCCTTCTCCGAGTCTTCTTCGCGATAGTCGAGTCCCCATCTTTATGGTTACCGCCCTCACTTGAAGCTCCAACCTTACCAGGTCGACTCTGGTCAGTATTGTCCACAGTCTCCTGCACCTTCGCTTTAGAAGTAACTGGCTTCAGGACGTTCCCTCTGGCGTTTGGCGACGACATAGTTTTGGAAATACCGCCTGTAGTCCTTTCATAACGGTCATTTCCCGTGCCGGTACCATTTTTCGACCCCTCATTGTCGGCGCATGGCTTCTGATCGGGTTTGCTGAGCGGCTTAGACCGGATCTTAGCCCCCTCATCCAGGCCTGCATCCACACCAGCAGCCGCTTTCGCATTAGGCCTACCCCCTTTGCTCTTGCTACTCACACTCACCTCCTTACTCGCACTCTTGTTCGTTTCTATCGCACCTGTGCCTGTCGTCCCTGAGGCATTCGTGCGACGAGAAGATCCACTTTCATGCACCCTAGCTGAACCGGGGCTGTTGTTCGCACGCATTACCGCAGGTCCAGTACGACTCTCACCGGTTCCAGTAGAATGCTTGCTGCTAACCGTACGCCTAGGACGTTTAGGAGAGTTTTTCGATGAAATAACGTCCAACGATTTCTTCATGGCGCTATCGTCCGACCCAGGACTTGCACGTCCATCTCCACCAATCTTCGCCTCATGCGCAGTGGTGTTCAGGTGTTCAGCCGTGGTTCGTTGTGAGCGTGTCTCGTTCTTGGTACTACCGGTTGCGGTAGTTGTAGCAGCGGGCGTGGAGCAGGCGATGGCGTCAGCCTCCGCGGTGTGCGCATCAAGAGCGGACAGAAAAGACACCAAGTGCTCGGTCCGCTGAAGCCTGATAGAGTGGAGTAGGGTAGGACAACGATGAGATGAACAAGTTTCGTGGTAAAAGGGCTTATCGTAACTGGTCTGCGAGTCTACTGCCGGCTCTCGCCGCAGAGTGAGTACAAAATCAATACATGTATGTGTGATAAGCCAAGGCAACAGATTTAGACGACCTTTGGCGCCTAAGCTTACATGTAGATTTGTATCTCATAATGACTGAGAAGACGTGGGTTTTGTGGTGCTACTATTGTCGCTTGGATAGCAAGCAATTTGTCAATCCAATCCGAAAGGTAAAAAAGCATAGTGCAATTCTGAAGGACCTAAAAGTACGTAGATGGCCGTGTGTTGAATACTATTGTGGAAATTGATGCATATTATCCCTACGGCAGATAGCATCGACTATTAAAGCCTTGTTACGAGATTAGATATATGTAATCTCTTCTTAAGTGTCGGACCATATGACAGATATCTGAGCCGCATGACGAGACTTTTACCCTACTATAATAACCCAGCGATTTAAAGCAGCAAGCACCTAATGTAATGCATTAGCGAGTTAAATAAAGAAGAAATGCTTCTAGTACAACAGCACCCTCTGCGACTTACCAGGTGACGCAGTCTGTGCGCTCTGGGTAAGCATAGCGTGGCGTCGATAATACGGTTTGCACCAGTTGTTCGTTGACGGAGTCTGCCGATTTGAACCCGAAAGCATGAGTCGCAGCGTCGGAATCTGCGGAGATGGACAAGGAAATACATCGTTCATTATGCATAGTAGATATTGACATTTGTAAAGCGTGGTGAGGATAAATAGACTGCTCGATGATTGTACTCCACTTTTGACTAAACTAAGCTGCAGATGCCAAGCTGGACGCACCTAAAGCGAACACCTTTCAAAACGCCCTCAACACACACACACCCATCTTTTCTCGCACATGACAAGCAGGATATGACATAGTGCAGGATTTAACGGACAAAGGTGTGGAGCTGTGTACAAGTGTATGAAACTACGTAACTATCAAGTAGCCGTTCGATCGCGATGCGTTATTCGGGCGAATGTACGGCCTCCTCTATCCGAATGAGCCACTTACAAGAGTTCCGAGAGAAGTTGCGCTTCACCCATGAGATCCAAGCAGTGGCACCGGTGTCGTTCTCGGTACGGTTCGACCCTAGGTTGGCTTTGGGACCCTCAACTGGAACCGTGAACATCGAATGACAGCAGTGTGCGCCTCGCTCACTTCCACAACACACAAACCGGTGGGTGCTCTGGACCGGCGTCATTCCCCGATGTGTCGAAATAGCGCTCGGCGACTTCACCTCGACAGGGCCGTCGCTAGCGGCTAACGTATATTGCATCTCGTCATCGCTCGTAACACATCCCTTGTCAGACACTAGCCCGCCTGAGTTATCGCTTATGACTGGGCATACACACGTGTGCAGGTGCTTCCTATAACAGGCAGCACCCGCCCCTTTATACGCCCACCGCGTGCCTATAAGTCCAGATTGTAAGCTCGCGAACACCTCAGCTTTCGGCAGAGCATCAAATGCCCAAACGGGCGTGTTGGTGTAAGCAAACACGAGCGATGGGTGCAATGACGCCGATGTGGGATCGAAGTCGTCGAACAGAGTAGCATACACATCTGACATCATTGACAAACTTTCCGTGTCACTCACTCGCGCCTTAGGATTTCTGTAGCGGTTTTGGGTTGGCACTAATTCACCACGAGCACTGGTCCCGCTTTGGCCGCCTGTCTGTATACCGGTACTGCCTTGAGGGTCTTCAGCTGGCGTACTCATAAGTTTGCCATACACCGATGCGAGCTCATGCCTGTGCAGCGGCGCCAGCAATGCCGCACACCGTCGCAATACACCGCCCCAGCAGAAACTATTCACACTTCCAGGGGTACGGCCTGAAGACAAGTCACTGCCAAACCCTAGACTCATGCTGCTTGTGGGGTGGGGCTGTACAAACACCACCACATGACACACACTCAGCAACAAGGCCACCTTGCGCACCACCAGCGAGTCTTCTGTCCGCA
>LUCW03000973.1:0-11750 GCA_001586965.3 Sphaeroforma sirkka | reverse complement strand
TTTAAATTCTTAAATTTTAAATTTTAAATTTTAAATCTAAATCAAATGAAATTTGAACTTCTTAAATTTTAAATTTTAAATTCTAAATTCTTAAATTTTAAATTTTAATTCTCCTTAAATTTGAAATTTTAAATTGTAGAATTGGGAATTTTAAATTCTGGACTTTAAATTTTAAATTTAAATTTTAAATTTTAAATTTGTGAAATTTTAAATTTTAAATTTTAAATTTTAAATTTTAAATTTAAATTTAAATTTGGGAATTTTAAATTTTAAATTTTAAATTTTAAATTTTAAATTTTAAATTTAAATTTTAAATTTTAAATTTTAAATTTTAACGTCTTAAATTTTAAATTTTAAATTTTAAATTTTAAATTTTAAATTTTAAATTTAAATTTTAAATTTAAATTTAAATTTTAAATTTTAAATTTTAAATTTTAAATTTTAAATTCTTTGTTTTAAATTTTAAATTTTAAATTTTAAATTTTAAATTTTAAATTTTAAATTTTAAATAAATTTTAAATTTTAAATTTTAAATTTTAAATTTTAAATTTTAAATTTTAAATTTTAAATTTTAAATTTTAAATTTTAAATTTTAAATTTTAAATTTTAAATTTTAAATTTTAAATTTTAAATTTTAAATTTTAAATTTTAAATTTTAAATTTTAAATTTTAAATTTTAAATTTTAAATTTTAAATTTTAAATTTTAAATTTTAAATTTTAAATTTTAAATTTTAAATTTTAAATTTAAAATTTTAAATTTTAAATTTTAAATTTTAAATTTTAAATTTTAAATTTTTAAATTTTAAATTTTAAATTTTAAATTTTTTAAATTTTAAATTTTAAATTTTAAATTTTAAATTTTAAATTTTAAATTTTAAATTTTAAATTTTAAATTTAAATTTTAAATTTTAAATTTTAAATTTTAAATTTTAAATTTTAAATTTTAAATTTTAAATTTTAAATTTTAAATTTTAAATTTTAAATTTTAAATTTTAAATTTTAAATTTTAAATTTTAAATTTTAAATTTTAAATTTTAAATTTTAAATTTTAAATTTTAAATTTTAAATTTTAAATTTAAATTTTAAATTTTAAATTTTAAATTTTAAATTTTAAATTTTAAATTTTAAATTTTAAATTTTAAATTTTAAATTTTAAATTTTAAATTTTAAATTTTAAATTTTAAATTTTAAATTTTAAATTTTAAAAATTTTAAATTTTAAATTTTAAATTTTAAATTTTAAATTTTAAATTTTAAATTTTAAATTTTAAATTTTAAATTTTAAATTTTAAATTTTAAATTTTAAATTTTAAATTTTAAATTTTAAATTTTAAATTTTAAATTTTAAATTTTAAATTTTAAATTTTAAATTTTAAATTTTAAATTTTAAATTTTAAATTTTAAATTTAAATTTTAAATTTTAAATTTTAAATTTTAAATTTTAAATTTTAAATTTTAAATTTTAAATTTTAAATTTTAAATTTTAAATTTTAAATTTTAAATTTTAAATTTTAAATTTTAAATTTTAAATTTTAAATTTTAAATTTTAAATTTTAAATTTTAAATTTTAAATTTTAAATTTTAAATTTTAAATTTTAAATTTTAAATTTTAAATTTTAAATTTTAAATTTTAAATTTTAAATTTTAAATTTTAAATTTTAAATTTTAAATTTTAAATTTTAAATTTTAAATTTTAAATTTTAAATTTTAAATTTTAAATTTTAAATTTTAAATTTTAAATTTTAAATTTTAAATTTTAAATTTTAAATTTTAAATTTTAAATTTTAAATTTTAAATTTTAAATTTTAAATTTTAAATTTTAAATTTTAAATTTTAAATTTTAAATTTTAAATTTTAAATTTTAAATTTTAAATTTTAAATTTTAAATTTTAAATTTTAAATTTTAAATTTTAAATTTTAAATTTTAAATTTTAAATTTTAAATTTTAAATTTTAAATTTTAAATTTTAAATTTTAAATTTTAAATTTTAAATTTTAAATTTTAAATTTTAAATTTTAAATTTTAAATTTTAAATTTTAAATTTTAAATTTTAAATTTTAAATTTTAAATTTTAAATTTTAAATTTTAAATTTTAAATTTTAAATTTTAAATTTTAAATTTTAAATTTTAAATTTTAAATTTTAAATTTTAAATTTTAAATTTTAAATTTTTAATTTTAAATTTTAAATTTTAAATTTTAAATTTTAAATTTTAAATTTTAAATTTTAAATTTTAAATTTTAAATTTTAAATTTTTTAAATTTTAAATTTTAAATTTTAAATTTTAAATTTTAAATTTTAAATTTTAAATTTTAAATTTTAAATTTTAATTTTAAATTTTAAATTTTAAATTTTAAATTTTAAATTTTAAATTTTAAATTTTAAATTTTAAATTTTAAATTTTAAATTTTAAATTTTAAATTTTAAATTTTAAATTTTAAATTTTAAATTTTAAATTTTAAATTTTAAATTTTAAATTTTAAATTTTAAATTTTAAATTTTAAATTTTAAATTTTAAAAATTTTAAATTTTAAATTTTAAATTTTAAATTTTAAATTTTAAATTTTAAATTTTAAATTTTAAATTTTAAATTTTAAATTTTAAATTTTAAATTTTAAATTTTAAATTTTAAATTTTAAATTTTAAATTTTAAATTTTAATTTTAAATTTTAAATTTTAAATTTTAAATTTTAAATTTTTAAATTTTAAATTTTAAATTTTAAATTTTAAATTTTAAATTTTAAATTTTAAATTTTAAATTTTAAATTTTAAATTTTAAATTTTAAATTTTAAATTTAAATTTTAAATTTTAAATTTTAAATTTTAAATTTTAAATTTTAAATTTTAAATTTTAAATTTTAAATTTTAAATTTTAAATTTTAAATTTTAAATTTTAAATTTTAAATTTTAAATTTTAAATTTTAAATTTTAAATTTTAAATTTTAAATTTTAAATTTTAAATTTTAAATTTTAAATTTTAAATTTTAAATTTTAAATTTTAATTTTAAATTTTAAATTTTAAATTTTAAATTTTAAATTTTAAATTTTAAATTTTAAATTTTAAATTTTAAATTTTAAATTTTAAATTTTAAATTTTAAATTTTAAATTTTAAATTTTAAATTTTAAATTTTAAATTTTAAATTTTAAATTTTAAATTTTAAATTTTAAATTTTAAATTTTAAATTTTAAATTTTAAATTTTAAATTTTAAATTTTAAATTTTAAATTTTAAATTTTAAATTTTTAAATTTTAAATTTTAAATTTAAATTTTAAATTTTAAATTTTAAATTTTAAATTTTAAATTTTAAATTTTAAATTTTAAATTTTAAATTTTAAATTTTAAATTTTAATTTTTAAATTTTAAATTTTAAATTTTAAATTTTAAATTTTAAATTTTAAATTTTAAATTTTAAATTTTAAATTTAAATTTTAAATTTTAAATTTTAAATTTTAAATTTTAAATTTTAAATTTTAAATTTTAAATTTTAAATTTTAAATTTTAAATTTTAAATTTAAATTTTAAATTTTAAATTTTAAATTTTAAATTTTAAATTTTAAATTTTAAATTTTAAATTTTAAATTTTAAATTTTAAATTTTAAATTTTAAATTTTAAATTTTAAATTTTAAATTTTAAATTTTAAATTTTAAATTTTAAATTTAAATTTTAAATTTTAAATTTTAAATTTTAATTTTAAATTTTAAATTTTAAATTTTAAATTTTAAATTTTAAATTTTAAATTTTAAATTTTAAATTTTAAATTTTAAATTTTAAATTTTAAATTTTAAATTTTAAATTTTAAATTTTAAATTTTAAATTTAAATTTTAAATTTTAAATTTTAAATTTTAAATTTTAAATTTTAAATTTAAATTTTAAATTTTAAATTTTAAATTTTAAATTTTAATTTTAAATTTTAAATTTTAAATTTTAAATTTTAAATTTAAATTTTAAATTTTAAATTTTAAATTTTAAATTTTAAATTTTAAATTTTAAATTTTAAATTTTAAATTTTAAATTTTAAATTTTAATTTTTAAATTTTAAATTTTAAATTTTAAATTTTAAATTTTAAATTTTAAATTTTAATTTTAAAATTTTAAATTTTAAATTTTAAATTTTAAATTTTAAATTTTAAATTTTAAATTTTAAATTTTAAATTTTAAATTTTAAATTTTAAATTTTAAATTTTAAATTTTAAATTTTAAATTTAAATTTTAAATTTTAAATTTTAAATTTTAAATTTTAAATTTTAAATTTTAAATTTTAAATTTTAAATTTTAAATTTTAAATTTTAAATTTTAAATTTTAAATTTTAAATTTTAAAACTTAAATTTTAAATTTTAAATTTTAAATTTTAAATTTTAAATTTTAAATTTTAAAACCCTAAATTTTAAATTTTAAACTTTAAATTTTAAATTTTAAATTTTAAATTTTATATTGCAAGAAATTTTAAATTAAAGTTTAAATTTTAAATTTTAAATTTAAAACCTTACTAAATTTTAAAGTAGCTGACGAAAGAGAGATTAAATGTTAAAACATGACCATAGATTTGAGGTTTACCTCACTGATCAATAGACAAAGTTGCAAAGGCGGTCGTCTGTAAAACTTCGCCAGACTACGATTTGATAGTGGGAATCAGGATTTTAAACTCAGCGAACGTAGACCCATGAAGTCTTTGTATAAGCCTCCTAGGACCGTGAGGGAGATGATATCTCGATTCACGAAGAAGCTAAAGAAATCTTATCTTTTAGAATAACGAGATCAAGATTACCGACTGGGCTCAGTTCAAGTTCGACAATGAATACGTGGGTTTAGACTTGACAATAGTAGACTATTCGAAGTTGAATGTCCAACACAAAACTACGTAGCGTGGCGTCACGAACAGGTAGCCCGAGAACAGGTTAGGCATGGTTGGAAGACGGAGTAATTGCAGTCAACTACGAACCGGCTCCAGTCAACCCTGCACTTTTAAACGGTAGACCAGTTTAACCCGATGGCACATTAAACAAGGTTCGCATGTGATTTAATGTGAGCCCTATAAACGCGATTATACCTACACAATTTTTCGCTTATCGTGAATTGATGAATTGCTGAGAAGAATGGATGGGGCGAAGATATTTTTTCGACCATCGATTGAAAGCAAGGCTACCACCAAATGAAGATATGCAAACCACACTGGAAGTTTAATTTACCTTCACTTAGGATGGACAGCAGTATCTGTTCAAGGAGCACCATTTGGTCTACATACGTTTCCAGTCTTCTTTCAAAAAAGATCATGCAGGACCCGTTGAGAGATATGGACAATGTACAGGTATATATCGACGATAAAGTGGTATTTACTAAAACCAAAGAGGAGTATGATAGTGTTTGTGTGAGGTTTTAACTACGCTGAATATGTATATGTGCGAAATCAACAGCAACAAGGTCAGTTTGGTGTAAATGAGATACATTTGTTGGGATATCAGGTCTCTGGGGACGATATTATGATCGACCACGGAAAGGTCGAACACTTGCTGGATCGGAGAACCCCCACTACAAGCAAAGATATTAACAGCATGTGCGGATTCGTCAACTTCCTGTCAGATGCAGTTCCACACTTGGCAAGCTACCCTTATGCCTTTCGAACATTTACGATGTCACAAGGCTAGATTGGCAGCGTTGTGGGTTAATGAATGTGATGATGCCTTTAGCAGCTCCAAACAGTGGTTCAGCGGGCTCCAGTAGTCCAGCCACCGAAACATGGAGTACCATTCATGGTGGCTACAGACGCATCCGTCATGGCGTTAGGAGGCGTTCTGTATCAAATGATTGACGGGAAACCGAGATACGTGCAGTTCTTTAGCAGGGCTATGAACTCGTCACAAATCAACTACCCGACGGTGCAACAAGAGCTGTTGGCTATTGTGACTGAAATCGAAGATTGGTTAAAACAGGGTCTAATTGAAATCAATTATGATGCAACCCCAGTCAACTTAGCTCTCTTAACGGTCGATCGATATGAATCTGATGGAACATTTAGTAAAACAAGAGTAGTACTAGACCTGTCGCCAATCAACAAACTAATTCCGCAACATAGTTTTCCTTACCTAAGATATAAGCGAGATACTACGCAAAATGGAGGGTGCGACTATCTTTCCAAGATAGACTTAAAAGCTGCATTCCATCAACTACAGATATATGAGCCTCATAGGAAATACTTTTCCTTTACTTGGCAAGGTAAGAAGTACCAGTTTAAAGGTGCACCTGAAGGCTTACACATGTTACCTTCTTTCTTCCAACAAGTTATGATGGAATTATTTGCGGACCTGTCGTATAACGTATCAGTCTATTTAGATGATATAGTTATCTTTACAAAGACAGCACATGAACATGCTAAACTCGTTAAAAGCGACTTAATCATGCTAAACTTAAGATTAACGAAGACAAGTGTTCTTTGCTAAAGATACTATACACTTACTTGGCTACAAAGTATCTGCAGCAGGGGTAGAAATTGATCCTGGCAAGAAACAGTTTCTGTTGGATTTATCAACACCAATTACTGGAAGAGATGTGAACTCTGTGTGTGGGTTTGTTAACTTCTTCTCGACATTCGGTACCGCATCTTTCTCATTACTTAAAGCCTTTCAGTCACCTACGGCTGCACAAAGGACCTTTGGGAAAGCTTTGACTAAAGAATGTGATGATGCATTTAAACTAGTCAAAAGTAGAGTAATGGACGCACCCATCATGCAGTACCCTGTGGATGGTGTCCCATTCCAAGTAGCAACCGACGCTTCAGATCGAGCGGTAGGTGGAGTGCTTTACCAAACGATAAATGGTAAACCGCGCTACATACAATTCTTTTTAGCAAGAGTTATAATAAGAGCCAACGGAATTACCCTACCGTTAAACAAGAGCTCCTGATATAGTTACTGCGCTAAGACAGTTTAAAGACTACCTTTATGGAAGTTACTTTACTGTCGCCTGTGATCAAAAGTCTTTAACATACTTAAAGATATGAACCCTGATTCACAGTTGGTGAGCCGCTGGCATGACATTATTGCCAAGTTCGCTTTTAATATAACACACATACCAGGAATACATAACCATCTTCCTGACATGCTCTCTCGACTTGTGCCCGACTACCAGAAAACAGTCAAGGAGTTATTAGCAACCGATTGATGCTAAATAAGAAATGGTTTAACCTCGCTCAATCACGATGGGGTCCATTTACTGTTGATATGTTCGCCGCAGAACATAACAAACAGGTTTCTGAATATAGGTCGTTGACTCATCCTAAAGGTGATGCATTTCAGCTTGACTTATCAAAGCATAATGCGTGGGCTAACCCACCTTGTCAACTTATCGCACAGTTGTTAAATTATGTTAATATTACTAAATCTACCATTACGCTGTGTTGTCCCTTACGTAACTCCGACCCATGGATACGTGATTTAATTAATATGATTCAAGACGAACCTATTTATGTCGACCGTGAAACCGACACGTTTTTGTATCAGGGATCCTATTCTATTAAGAAGACACCTTGAAACACACCATTGTTTGTCGCATCGGTCCTGCAGGTACCACTAAGTGGAAATCCTCAACCGAATTCTTAGCTAAACTAGAGGAGTCTAAAGAGTTTGAACAAAAGCTCAAGACTCGTACAACACATGCACCCAACAAGATTGTAGTCGAGGTAATGCCGATTGAAACGGCATTAGATCGTAAAAAACATGGAACTAGCTAAGGCCATGGATCAAAGACTCAAAACTCTAAGAGAACCTGAAGCTCGCACTCGACTACTTAAAGCGCTGCTTAAAGAACAGCCAGGAGTTGCGAAACAACTGAAGAAGATACTTCAACAATCCAATGTTGTCAATTATGTATCTCAGGAGTCTACCCCTCCTGATACTGAGGTTGCCCTTTTCAACAGGACTATGGTTCATCCAGCCAGCGTTACACAGAATCTGACTGACTTAGAGGAGCTCGAAAGTAGAGTTAAAATTATACATAATTTAACGCATCGAGCATATGAGCATACTTATAAAATGGCTATTCGTGCAGGGCTTGATCACCCGGCGCTGAAAGAAACCATACGTGAAGTATACCGACGCTGTACTGATTGTGAAAAAGAACCAGATCAAGCGATACGGTTGGGCACCCCTAAAAAAAGTGTGACAGAAGACCAACCGATGCGCCGAGTCTTAGTCGATTTGGTTAAACTCCCGCGATCCAAGCATACTGGCGATGTATATATCTGTCATTTCTTATGTGTGGCTTCGGGCTATAACTTGCTTTATGCAATACCGAACAAACGTCCACAAACAGTGGCAGAATTATGCTATCACGTCTTTAATGACTTCGGTTTCCCCGAGTACTATGTTCTGATAACGGTAGTGAGTTTTGTACCGACGTAATGGAGGCACTTATACTCGTATCAGGCATGACCCATAGGCGTGGTGTTCCTTACAAACCTCAAACGCAGGGTGCAAATGAGACACGTCATAGAGAACTTAAGAAACTCTTGCGTACCGCACTAGACGACGTTGAGGATATGTGGCCTTATCATTTGAAATGGGTTCAGACTCAAATGAATAACTGCATGAATCCTCAAACTGAACACTCCCGCTTCACTATTTCTTTGGCCGCTATAGTGAATTACAAGCAACGTTTGATAAAACTGCGCCCGAGAAACACGTTACCCCGTGGCTACAAAAGATTGAGCATATGCAGAACGTTGTTTACCCCTGTTTACTGAGCACAAGAATCGTGTCCTACTTACAGCGTATGACCGATGGAATAACACTAAGAACATTGTTCAGTTCAAAGTCGGCGATTACGTTAACATTATAAATCGAAACGCCAACGGTACCGAACTCTCTTCTAAGACGATAGGACCTTTTGTTATTTCCTACCATGATGAGAAGAGTGATACTTACGAAGTGAATAACATTGATGGTACTAGCGCAACTAATCTAGGCACTCACCGTATCCCTACCTCCGAACTCTCATTCGCTCGCTCATTTGATTCTGATGTACCAGTTATGGAGTCACAAGTCAAAGATATAATTGACAAAACATCCGAAGACGGTTACACTTACTACAAGACCCGTTTCATGGATGGGACAGTAGCTTGGCTAACCTCCGATGCATTTCGTGAATCTCGCGACTTTCTTCGTATCTTTAATAAGAAATGGAATAAGCGTTTACATAAGAACACACGAGATAAACGAAAAGGGTTTCCTCAGGTGACTACAAACCCTGACGGATCTGAAATTCCCTATTTGCCACCTACTTCCTACGTGACTAAACTTTCTGATCTGCTTACCAACAGTGCAGAAAATTGTTCAAACTTACTTACTAATGAAGAACAGCCTTTGGCTATTACCTTACCAAATAATAAACGTAAGGCGCCTACATCGGAAATGGTTACTGGACCAAATACTAAACGACATAGAGTACAACATGAGTCTTGAACTCGTACATATAGGCACATACTTACTGATAAGTCATGACCGAAACCGTTTTTTACTTTGGTTTTCGCTTTACCAACTAGATCGTATCTTAACGTACGTTCGTAGTTCTAAAAGCTACTGGGGGGCTATGTAGAAATACGGCCTCCGGTCAGTCTAAAATATCAAGATCAATTGAGATAATACATTGGTTTTTATTTGTATTTTAAATAATTTAGTACAAGCTCTTTTTTCCAATATTTCCAAAGTGTTCTAAATTGACTTTGATGGCTCCAATAGCCTGAATATTTGGTATGACTCCTCTACTTGGACCTATTTGAGACATTAGTAGATGTAGGATATTATAAACTAAATTTTATAATCTCCGAACTACTACTTATAGATTTTGGTCCTCCCGCCAATCTCCAAAATCCATAAGTCTTTTTTTTTTTTTTAACTTTTCTTCAGATGGAACTTTATTTATATCAGCTAATGTATTAACGTGACTTACGTTATTATGTCTATTTACAAATTAGGCAAGTGGTCATGAACACTTAGTACTTCTAGTGAAAATTATTCAATAAAGAACAGCTAGAGGTACGTCCTGTGTGATCGAGGATATTTAGGCTCTTAACTAGAGGCAGTCCCGATCATTCTTACACAAGCTACCACTGCTAAATCCTAACTGACTAAATTGTATTTTAGTTTAATATAGTTTGAAACCCAGTAATTTCCATCGAAGTTTACACTTATGCCTTTCGAACATTTACGATGTCACAAGGCTAGATTGGCAGCGTTGTGGGTTGAAGAATGTGATGATGCCTTTTAGCAGCTCAAAACAGTGGTTCAGCGGGCTCCAGTAGTCCAGCCACCGAAACATGGAGTACCATTCATGGTGGCTACAGACGCATCCGTCATGGCGTTAGGAGGCGTTCTGTATCAAATGATTGACGGGAAACCGAGATACGTGCAGTTCTTTAGCAGGGCTATGGACTCGTCACAAATCAACTACCCGACGGTGCAACAAGAGCTGTTGGCTATTGTGACTGCACTCACTCATTTTAAGGACTGGGGATTTTAGAACCCCAACTCACAATTGGTCAGTCGATGGCACGATACGAATGCAAATTTTCCATTTAGCATCACACATACCGGGGATGCATACTCACTTATCGGATATGCTGTCACGCTTTGTACCGTACTTCAACAAAATGGGCCGAGAGTTACTAGCTACGGATTGGATGGCCAATTCTAGATGGTTTAAGATTGCGACAACAGGGTTTTAGGGTTTTATAAAACCCTAATACCCTTGACATGTTTGCAGCACATCATAACGCGCAGCTGCTGCGATACCGGACTCTGAAACATCCAGAAGGTGATGAGTTTCAAATCGACTTAACAGATGAGAACGCATGGGCGAATCCACCGTGGTTGTTGATATCACAGTTGCTAATTATGTACATATACAAGATGCTACCATCACGTTGTGTTGTCCCAAGACATTCAGATAAATAGCTCCCACAGTTGATATCGATGATACAATGTGAGCCCATATATGTGGATAGAGAGGTAGATACTTTCTCTACCAGGGTACCCGTGCAGGTCAGAAGATGCCTTGGCGATATACAATCATATGTCGAATAGGTCCAGTTGGAACATCCAAATGAACACAGTTCGAGACCTTCAAGGGTTTAGAGTTTAGGGTTTTAGCGAGACCTTCAAGCGTAAGGTTGAAGAATCCAAGATTCCATTCTTGACACCTAAGTTTCAACGAGAGGCTGAGACGACACACGAAACTGCAGTATGCGTTACCGAGGTACAATCTAATCCTACAGTAACAAAGAGGAACAAGTCACTAGCGAAAGCATTCTACAAGGAGATACGTTCTGACAGGGACGATTTTCCAGATGTATACCACCATGCTACTCAACCCATGGACAAGGAGTACATTAGTAGAATTCACACGGCCGATCTTTCAGGCGAGATGAGACCAGACGAATCTTCAAGTCCCAGTGATGTAGTAGCGGAATCCTAACCTCCAGACATTGACTCAGCGAGTTCATCGGAGGACGACATTCTGAAGTGGTTAAGGCAAAATTATGCGCTTAAACACGTGGATAAGGTTATGACTGAGAAAGATTGCAAGAGCAATTATACACCCAAAGCTTAGGCAATATATATCTCAGGTGCATCACAAATGCAACGACTGCGAAGATAGCCGGATCAAGCGCCATGGATATGCCCCATTAAAGATTGTATCAGAAGACGAGTTGTGACGCAGGGTTATCATTGATTTGATTGAGCTACCCACGTCCGAA
>LUCW03000972.1:0-10115 GCA_001586965.3 Sphaeroforma sirkka | reverse complement strand
ACATACATTGCCATTGCCATTGCATACATTACATACATACATACATATATGATATGATATTACATATACATATTCATTATACACAAGTGCTATGTTATTACGCCGCATTGACATACATACATTATATTTTGGTTATTATTGCCATTCATACATGTATATAATAATAATAATCGTACATTTTTATCTGTGTATTGAGTGTATTTGAACTGCAGTGACTGCAATGATTATCATTGGTAAGAGGCAATCCGCTTTTGTTCGCGCAAAGTGATTATGGAATCGTACGCATGTTATTGTAAGCGTGCACACTCTACATGGCGGTCTGCATCATTAATTCTCGCAGGATTACGCGCTGTGGTAGATGTGTAAATACGTGTACGTTGTAAAAAATATTTGTGTTGTATGTGTATTGTGATAGTGTATTATACCTCTCTCAGAGAGAGCGAAAGAGAGAGAGCTATTTACATTTGAAAGTATTTATTCAGCATCTATATTTATACATTAGAGGTCAGGCCTCAGGCTTCAGGGCCCCAGGCGCATGTCACGCTACAACTTTTTTTCCCTTTTTTTCTTTTTTTTTTGGTTTATGTATAAGGTATTCCGAAGGAGATAAGTTACATTGTATGTATTTTTAATACATATGGTATAGCTCTCATAGCCGTTGAATGTGGACGGGGAAGATCGATGGGAAGAAGTGGTCAGTAAATTCCCGTTTGAAGCTTGGGCCAAGTGAATTGACAATGGAAGATATGTGCTGGGTCAATTTAGAGAGACTTAAGCGCACTGCGGGTAATTACTCACCACTGTATCAGTTCTTGCATCAGACTAACTCCCATGGACGCGTCGTGGGCTCATCTGTGAATATCGTAAAGACACAGCGGACTGTGCCAGAATGTTTACAAAGTTTTTTTCACTCCTGCTCATTCAAGTTCTCACAGCTGCCTCCTTCAAATGAAGAAAAATGGCGGTAACGAATGTGGACATGGAGGTCGTTGACTTTGCGTCTTTCTTGAAGGGCGCCATCGGAACCCCCGCAATCGACATCGACTCCACTAGTACATCTACAGTGCCAAATTCAAAGCTCTCTGAAGAACAGACGGTAAAAGCTGCTAAGGTAGCGCGCAAAGCAGTAGATAAACTCCAGCGCGCACAGCAAGATCTTGCTGTGGGAGCCATCCTAGAAGAAGCTATGCTACAGACAGAACTGTATACGACTGTCACGATTCCATGTAACCCTGAAGAGAAGGTGTAGGTCATCAAGATGCTACACTTTACTGATCGCCGCAGCGGCAGCCCAGTCTTGAAGCTATTTGCCTTTTGTTCCTCCCTTCCCCCCCTCTTTGGCTGATGACGTTCGACAGCAATCAGCCAACCGCTTAGACAACCTGATCAATGATTATTCTGGTCAGCGTAAATCAGGCGTCAACGGTGGATTCCCTAGACGCCAGCGTCAGCAAGCAAACAACCAACTGAATCAATGGTAGCGTAATACACACCGAGACCGTCGACGTATCGAGCAAGACTGCGAGCCCCGTAAGCGTTCACGTTCATCCCTGCCTCTGCTTCCTTATTGTAGAAATACGGCCTCCAGTCAGTTTAAAATATCAAGATCAAATGAGATAACATGTTGGTTTTTATTTGTATTTAAAATAATTTAATACAAATTATTTTTGCAATAATTCCAAAGTGTTCTGAATTCACTTTGATGGCTCCAAACCCTAAAAAAAAAAAGGACTACATGGCCATCGGAAAGGCACCTATTGCGGCCCCAGCAACGTCAGCAAAGAAGCACCGTACATAAGGAGGCACCAATCAACGCCAACGAAAGGCAGTGCGTATGCATGCTGATATTGTTGCTGGGGGCTCACGCCTACGTCACAACTTAAATGGTGTGGCGCTGTGATTTCGCACCAACTCGGGCAAGCTAGTCGTCAGCACTCCCCACAACACTACGAACACCAATGGAAGCTGCTATCACCCCTCGAACTACAGAGGCTAGCGTCACCGCGGGTTTTACGGAGGCTCCGCCGCCGCAGTCGCCTTGCAAAGTAAGATACCATTTTGATGTCCGTGGTTACAAAAATCGCTTGCATGCGGCAGACCCCTTTCTCTTGGTGCCCGAAGCCATTACTTGTTGGAAGAATGTTGGTAAAGAGTGTAACCCAAAAGGTGCTCATTTAAATCAGTATTGTTTACCTTTCCATGTAAAACTACAGTATTTACGATGTGGTTCATATATCTGCATTTGATGATATCCTTGTGTAAGCTCTATAGCTGTAAATACTGTAGCTCCTTCTATTCTTCTCAATATTTATTCGAGGTAAGTTAAAGCTATAAGAAAAATAGCTGTCTTTTTCTCAGTGGATTATCTTGCTCTGAGATTGGTATCGAATTATACTATATGTTTGTACCATCGACCATTTCATGCCTGAGACCCTTTCTCATGGTACTCCCATTAATCAGAGATTCCCAAAGTGTCATTTTCAGGTATCAGATTGGTGTCGTTCCTATATTTTGTACAATTCTCATTTCAGTGGAAAAAACCAATCTATATTTGGAAAACCACCTAATTGTCCACAGTAGAGTCCCATACTATACTGATTACTGTCACATGTTCAGAATCCTGATTATCGCAGTTCTTGTTCATGTCCAATTCGTTAAACGTATTCCAGAATTATAAGTATAAACGTTAATACATATATATGTTTATAATATACGTTAACTGTGCAACTACTATTAGGAACCCACGTTAGAATCCAGGACAACATGGTTTTGATTCCTCCTAGCCAGCCAACGTCTATGCCTTAAATGGGATGGGGAGCTAGGTACCAAGTGATGGGGTTTAGGTGCAGATACATACTGCACCATCTTGGTGTTTTTGATTTTCTTATTATTTTCTTAAGTTGGACTTGGAGGTATTTTATTGGTTAGTTTGATTAGGTAAATGTATCGAGGCGTGAAATGTAAACTAAACGTCCAATGAAATGATATTTAATCTTACTAACTAAAACAAAATAAATCTAGACCGAAGTAGTGAGTGATTAGAGCGGAGCATATAGACAATAGTCTCAGTCTAAAATCCCCTAATCTTTTGCTCATTACCAAGGGCTGAAGATAAACTTATTTAACATTTTGCATTTTAACGTTTTAACGTATTGTCTTATTAACGTAAACGTCTTGGTATCGTATAGTCAGCCTAGAGGAGACCGACTTTTACATATGAGTAGGCAATAATTTATTCATTTGACTCATATCTCTGACTTTCTGGAATGATCCGTCAAACTTATGCTGGTCAACAGCGAGCAGCGCTAAGTTAACTGGCGTTTGCTGATAGTTGATTTCTTTCACTCCATACGCTAACCATTTCTCAAGTTTTTCCTCTGCTACAACCCCGTGTCTCCAAGATACATTTTCCTTAGAGAGACGGTTTAGCTGGGTAAAATCTACCTTGGTTAAGTCAAGGCTGACGTACCCGTCGTGAAAACGGAACTGAGCCCAGTCAGTAATCTTAATGTTCTCATTTATTAAAATAAGATCCATAATCTTACTTGAAAAGTCAGGTATTAATGCCTTGACTGTGTCAGACGGTGGTGTATATAGTTTTAAGCAATTATCGTCTATTGTTCCTTTAATGAATCGATATTGTTCGGTAGACCAGTTACAGTTATACCTAGTGTGAGCAGATCGTTCATTCCAACTATAATATCGTACTTCTGTGGCATCTTAACTATCACAGCTTGAGTGGTGATATGTCTATCATCGGCCAAAGAAATTTTAACATCGGTCGTCATGGTTTTACACTTCGAAGTCTACTCATTTGCTAAAATAAGGTGAGTGGTTTTTGTTCGCAGTTCGATATTTTGCATCAATGCAAAGCAATCGGATATACATGATATTTCCGGACCAAGATCAATCAGTGCAAGGACTTTTCTTCGTTGCAATATACAGAGATTATTACACGCTCAACTAAGGAGTCGTTGTATTGTCTTTGCAACTATTGAACCCTGTAGTACCTTCACTCCAACCTAATGTCGGGGTTTTTGTTGCAAGATTTAGCGTGATAACTATTGGTCTTCTCACACTTATCGCACTTCGCGAGATAATGCGTGCAAGCAGGTGCGTGATTCCCGTCCCAATAACCGTTAGGGGTCAATTGGTACATATCATGCCCACACTTCTCATCCACACATTCCTTGATCTGCTTGTGCACCGGGTCGTTCAGCTCGGCACGCACCTTCTTAATAGGGCGTGTATTATGAGTTGCCTCACGAGGACGTGTCTGTGTGGCTCTCTCGTTCGACGAGAGTTCACTCGTCCGGGAAGGTATATGGTGGATACAGTCTGATAGAACAGAACCCAATGTAGCTGAGTCAATTTAAACTTTGACTCGTGTCGCAGATCACGGGGTTCGTTTGTATACTTGCGACGAAGCTCGGTATACAAACTCTCCCAAACATTGTTTCCGATGTTCTTATAAAGCACATGTATAGCTGTAGAAATACGGCCTCCGGTCAGTCTAAAATATCAAGATCAATTGAGATAATACATTGGTTTTTATTTGTATTTTAAATAATTAGTACAAGCTCTTTTTCCAATATTTCCAAAGTGTTCTAAATTCACTTTGATGGCTCCAATAGCCTGAGTATTTGGTATGACTCATCTACTTGGACCTATTTGAGACATTAGTAGATGTAGGATATTATAAACTAAATTTTATAATCTCCGAACTACTACTTATTGATTTTGGTCCTCCCGCCAATCTCCAAAATCCAATAAGTCTTTTTCTTTTTTTAACTTTTCTTCAGATGGAACTTTATTTATATCAGCTAATGTATTAACGTGACTTACGTTATTATGTCTATTTACAAATTAGGCAAGTGGTCATGAACATTTAGTACTTCTAGTGAAAATTATTCAATAAAGAACAGCTAGAGGTACGCCCTGTGTGATCGAGGATATTTAGGCTCTTAACAAGAGGCAGTCCCGATCATTCTTACACAAGCTACCACTGCTAAATCCTAACTGACTAAATTGTATTTTAGTTTAATATAGTTTGAAACCTAGTAATTTCCATCGAAGTTTACATATTTTTCAGTTATATAGTAGTTACAGTAGTGTACTGCTTCTAGACTGTCTGACATCAATTTACTATCCAGCAATTACTATGGCTAAGGGTACTTCTAAAGGCAAGGGAGCCGCTAGCTCTAAGCCTGCTAAGCCTGCCGAGGTTCCTGAGGTCCCTGTGGAAACACCTAGCCTGTCTGGAGTTGAGCCTGCCGAGGATACTGTTGGGGAAGCAAATTCTGAGGTTGGTACAGAGGATTATTCTGAGGATGACTCGTCGGATCCTAAAGCCTTGGAAGAAGAGGTATCTACTACCGCGGAAAGGCTCGCCAGCGTCCGTGTATCACCTAGGAGTGAAGCTCAGGACCCCAGCTTGCCCCCCTGACCACGTGCCGTCAAATATTGGGGATAAACGTCGAAAGGCTGGAAAATTCGTGGATACGAATGTCGGGGGCATTATAACTCCACATCTAAAGGACACTCCAGCACAAATCCGGCGTGAAAAGGAAGTATTGGACCTGTCCGAAAATTTCGGTTTCGCCATCGATGGAGAAGCCATTCCATTCAGCTCAAATCTTGGGGCCGAAGCTGAGGACGCCATAACTCGACAACGAGTGGCTGGATCCTCTCAATCTCAACGCCAATTGAACCGCACTGAAGCGCTCTTGAAGGAGCTAGCGGCAGCAGCAGTTGTGGACCCCACTATCGTGTCCCACTTGGCTGATATTCTTCCTATACCGAAGAAGAAAAAAATTTCGGGCCGGGTTTCGAACCCGAGACCTACTGGTTTACCAGCCAGTATGTTTACCACTAAGCCAATTACCACTGGCGAGAGATAATATTTCAAAATTTAATCTCTATAGCTCTGATGCTACCATCGACCATCCTCTTGACAAACCTAACCCTGTCAGAGGATATGATCGTATGGAACTCGATGAGGCTTACCATCCTCGTAATATCGACCCTCATTTGCCAACTAACCCTGGTAATCACGATTTTGGCAATCGCTACACCAGTACCTCGTTAGAGAGTTCCCGCTCTAATCCTGAGGATGAGGAAGTGAGAACCAGACATACTCGTCTCAGGCTATTACGCTCTGGTATGCAAGTCCTTGAGGACCGTCTATTGAATGACTCTGACCTTGACGATAGGAAAGCGGATAACATTCGCTATCTAATCGATAACAAGAGAAAGGAAATAGACACCATCTTGGCACTAGCAGCCCGTAGCACTGAGCATGAGCCTCGTGAACACTTAGAACCAAGCTTTATAAAGCAGCTAGGTAACGCGCAGGCTGAGGTCGATTTCTCTACTAATGAGAGTACAGTGGAGACACTGAAGGCCTTCGACCAACTTAAGGAGTCTGCCAGCCTTAGGGATAAGCAGATGATGAATGCCTTTATTCATTTCTGTGAGCCAGGTGAATGGCGAACTATCTTGAAGGTTCATGAGCCCAACTGGAAAGCCCTACCCTGGCACCAGTTGCGTGATAATATACTTAACACCTTTTTTTTGAAGATGCACGTGACCGTGAACTTCTAGAGTCTCGCAAGTTCTTTGCGAACGATACCACTATTCGAGGTGCTCTAGCTCATATGACACATATGAATACACGGATGGGTGGTCGTACCTATACTGGCGAATATTTATTAATTTGTCAGATGATGGAGACTCTGGGAGCTAACCTCTTTAAGAAAGTCAATGATGACATCATCGCCTATGGTGATTTGCGATCTATGCCTTGGTCTGTCTTTGAGAAGATAGTACACAAGCATACCAATTCCTCTACTAGAGTACTTAGTACCACGAGCTACACCCAGCCCACTAAGCGAAACGCAGTAGAGACTAATACTGCGCGTAGTACTAAGAAACCTCGCACTACTACTGGAGGGGGTACTGGCTCTACTTCTACCGAACCGAAAGGTGATAAGAAGGTGAGAGCGCCTTGCAAGAAGTGTGGTTACAGCCTCACAAAACGTAATGGCAAGTGGAATGGTAGACACGACCCTGTTAAGTGTGCACCAGGCAAGCCAGATTTTGGACACTATATGAAAGAGTGTGCTACTTGCAAGGGTACTAACGGTTGGCACAAAGAGGATTGCAAGGACTTACCAGACGTCCAAGTTAAGCACTGACAGTACCATATGTGCGCACTAGAGCAAGATTATGAGAAAATGTTCAATAAAATCTATACCAAAGGAGATGAACGTATCTTTCAAACAGTTTTCGTAAATGGAGAAAAAAGTTATGGCACTATTTGATCCAGGGGCTGAAGTCTCTGCTATCTCATGCCGAGTAGCCTACGCTACAGATATGGCTGTCCATAACGAAACAACTGATTTAATCTTGGGAAATGGCAAAGTTACTACTTGCGAACAAGCCATTGACTATGCACACATAATGCTGTCAGATAGAAGAGAAGTGAAGACTCACCTAATCGTTACTGACATGTCTCAGAAATACGATTTAATTATAGGTATGACTGATCTTCTCAGTTTAGGTATAACACTCACTGGTCTGCCTAATGGGCTAGACCCGAATAAAGATCAGTCAGATGATAATATGTTAAAGATACCTAAACCTCCGGAAGGTGAAGCAAAGGATATGATTCCGCACTTCACCGATATAATTATGGACTTAATTATACAAAACAGGAAGATTGCAATAACTGACTGGTGTATGTTTAAGTTCTCTAATGGGTACGTTAGACTTGACTTAACAAACGTCGACTTCTCTAAGTTAAAGTGTCCTTCACATAACTACGTGAGTTGGAGACACAAAGACGTTGTCAAAACCCAAATCGAAGATTGGTTAAAACAGGGTCTAATTGAAATCAATTATGATGCAACCCCAGTTAACTTAGCTCTCTTAGCGGTCGATCAATATAAATCTGATGGAACGTTTAGTAAAACAAGAGTAGTACTAGACCTGTCGCCAATCAACAAACTAATTCCGCAACATAGTTTTCCCTTACCTAAGATAAGCGAGATACTACGCAAAATGGAGGGTGCGACTATCTTTTCCAAGATAGACTTAAAAGCTGCATTCCATCAACTACAAATATATCAGCCTCATAGGAAATACTTTTCCTTTACTTGGCAAGGTAAGAAGTACCAGTTTAAAGGTGCACCTGAAGGCTTACACATGTTACCTTCTTTCTTCCAACAAGTTATGATGGAACTATTTGCGGACCTGTCGTATAACGTATCAGTCTATTTAGATGATATAGTTATCTTTACAAAGACAGCACATGAACATGCTAAACTCGTTAAAGAAGTCTTAAAGCGACTTAATCATGCTAAACTTAAGATTAACGAAGACAAGTGTTCTTTTTGCTAAAGATACTATACACTTACTTGGCTACAAAGTATCTGCAGCAGGGGTAGAAATTGATCCTGGCAAGAAACAGTTTCTGTTGGATTTATCAACACCAATTACTGGAAGAGATGTGAACTCTGTGTGTGGGTTTGTTAACTTCTTCTCGGATTCGGTACCGCATCTTTCTCATTACTTAAAGCCTTTCAGTCACCTACGGCTGCACAAAGGACCTTTGGGAAAGCTTTGGACTAAAGAATGTGATGATGCATTTAAACTAGTCAAAAGTAAAGTAATGGACGCACCCATCATGCAGTACCCTGTGGATGGTGTCCCATTCCAAGTAGCAACCGACGCTTCAGATCGAGCGGTAGGTGGAGTGCTTTACCAAACGATAAATGGTAAACCGCGCTACATACAATTCTTTAGCAAGAGTTATAATAAGAGTCAACGGAATTACCTACCGTTAAACAAGAGCTCCTTGCTATAGTTACTGCGCTAAGACAGTTTAAAAGACTACCTTTATGGAAGTTACTTTACTGTCGCCTGTGATCAAAAGTCTTTAACATACTTAAAAGATATGAACCCTGATTCACAGTTGGTGAGCCGCTGGCATGACATTATTGCCAAGTTCGCTTTTAATATAACACACATTCCAGGAATACATAACCATCTTCCTGACATGCTCTCTCGACTTGTGCCCGACTACCAGAAAACAGTCAAAGAGTTATTAGCAACCGATTGGATGCTAAATAAGAAATGGTTTAACCTCGCTCAATCACGATGGGGTCCATTTACTGTTGATATGTTTGCCGCAGAACATAACAAACAGGTTTCTGAATATAGGTCGTTGACTCATCCTAAAGGTGATGCATTTCAGCTTGACTTATCAAAGCATAATGCGTGGGCTAACCCACCTTGTCAACTTATCGCACAGTTGTTAAATTATGTTAATATTACTAAATCTACCATTACGCTGTGTTGTCCCTTACGTAACTCCGACCCATGGATACGTGATTTAATTAATATGATTCAAGACGAACCTATTTATGTCGACCGTGAAACCGACACGTTCTTGTATCAGGATCCTATTCTATTAAGAAGACGCCTTGGAAACACACCATTGTTTGTCGCATCGGTCCTGCAGGTACCACTAAGTGGAAACCCTCAACCGAATTCTTAGCTAAACTAGAGGAGTCTAAAGAGTTTGAACAAAAGCTCAAGACTCGTACAACACATGCACCCAACAAGATTGCAGTCGAGGTAATGCCGATTGAAACGGCATTAGATCGTAAAAAACATGGAACTAGCTAAGGCCATGGATCAAAGACTCAAAACTCTAAGAGAACCTGAAGCTCGCACTCAACTACTTAAAGCGCTGCTTAAAGAACAGCCAGGAGTGGCGAAACAACTGAAGAAGATACTTCAACAATCCAATGTTGTCAATTATATATCTCAGGACTCTACCCTCCTGATACTGAGGTTGCCCTTTCCAACAGGACTATGGTTCATCCAGCCAGCGTTACGCAGAATCTGACTGACTTAGAGGAGCTCGAAAGTAGAGTTAAAATTATACATAATTTAACGCATCGAGCATATGAGCATACTTATAAAATGGCTATTCGTGCAGGGCTTGATCACCCGGCGCTGAAAGAAACCATACGTGAAGTATACCGACGCTGTACTGATTGTGAAAGAACCAGATCAAGCGATACGGTTGGGCACCCTAAAAGTGTGAC
>LUCW03000971.1:15000-30699 GCA_001586965.3 Sphaeroforma sirkka | reverse complement strand
CATACATTTTTTTTTGTAGTATTCAAAGTGTCGTATTGTTCGTTCCATTTTCTGCGACCTCAAGCACCCATCCTAACTATATTCATTATTACGCTCACATTTAACATCTACTTTCTTTTGCTCCTATATAAGTAGAGGCATATTTTTCTCCAGGCAATTTGATTCATCTTTCGTTTATGCCAAACCCACAACCAATCCCTACCCTTACCTCGAATGTCGTACACATTTCGATGTCACGAATAGATAAAAGCATGGATATATGTACTCCACCATTTTAGTGAGCGCGAGTTAATCACACAGTCTCCCACTCATTCTATTTTACATTGTACCTTGTACGCTACACAGAAGCGGTCAGTGGAATCAACCCCGGACAAGACCAGTGTTCTCACCAAGACCTACTCGCTGGACCTGGAGAACCCGTGGGAACACGTGAGCGTTGTCGGCGACGACGGTATGGGTAACCCGTGTAGTCAAGTACATCCATATAAGCATATGAACTCATACATACGCATATATGTCACTAACAGTATTGGTATCACTGTACATTTGAAATTTATTGTGTTTTTGTACCGTCTTATCTCCATCCTTAATATATATATATATATACATTCGTATTTGTATTTGTATGTAATTCATCTTCTTTGGTAAGTAAAACTGAACACCCGATGCATCCGACAGGTGAACTACTCAACACAGAATCGTTACGGCTGTTGGCCAATATGATGCCCATGAAAGAGCAGTTCCTGGACTGGCGCTTAATCTACGCATCCAACAAGGACGGTCTCACGTCGTCCACACTATACTCAAAGTGTGCTGAATACGGTGGTCCATGTTTGTTATTAGGTATGTGTGTGTGCGATATTCATGGTGTATTGGATATTGTGCTGATAACTTCAATTAATATGTGACACAGAGCGTGGAGAGTACAAACATAGCTGCTCTGTTTTTGTTTCTGTGTGTGCGTAGTTGTCGTGCTATGTTACTGTTTGCATTGTACGTGCAAGGTTTTGCGTCGTCTACCCGAAATGTGACGGCCGTTACTTATCGCTAGTTTAAAACACAACATACCCTTATAGTCAACTTGATGACTTTAGCCAGTCAACCGTATTTTATTTTTATTTGTACTTCTAGAGGGTCATGATATTCACCACCATTATACATCATGCGAAATACTATCTGTAGCTCCATAGAAGTACTTTTTTTTGTACCTTTAGAGGGTCACGGTACTCGCTACAGCTCCTTATAAGAACGATTATACCCACATTCCGTGCCTAAGTATGGGAGTACATACCTTGCTATGTCGATGTATGCGTCGAACAAGGGCGTGAACTACATAACCCTTTCTTCCATTCTATATTCAGCTACTAGTGCGCTTACTCGCCCATCCACCCACAGTTAAAATCGACAAAGATCATGTAGTTGGCGCCTTTACGTCGCATGGGTGGTCAATAACACACAGCAATGAACATCCGCACAAGATAACCTCAGTTACATTTTCGTTTCTTCCATTCTATATTTCGCAACTACTGCGCATACTGTCCATTTGCCCACAGTTAAAATCGACAAAGATCATGTAGTAGGCGCCTTCACGTCGCATGCGTGGTCAATAACAGACAGCAGTGGGCAACCGCACAAGAAGCATTACGGGTCAGGCACATGCTTCCTCTTCACAATCAAACCAAAGTTTCGGGTTTACCCGTGGTCAGGGTATGTGTCACCTGATACGTGTGTGAGGAGTCTGTGTATAATGTATACCCGTACATGTGTCCGTGTTGAATGAATGTATGCATGTTCGTGTTAGCTGTGAGTGATAGGTGCATCATTGTACATGTGTGGGTACTTTTGAGTCCCCGCCCATACATCGGTATCAATATTTGTATGGAGAACGCATGAATCTTTTCAAACTAAAACGTATGTGCAAACACGTACACTCTTAAATTCAGAAGTGTTTATATCCTTATGTATTCAGTTTGTAATATTCACGTTTTTACCCACCAAATAAACGTATTGACATGAATATACAAGTTGATCGAAACAGCTGCAGCCGCCCGTGTACATTCACGAAAGTGTGTGTACGTATATGCATCCGCTTACGTAAATGGACTGTATATGCATCGATATATTGGCACTGGCGTGTATTAGCCAAACATACACGTATATCCACAAGAACGTTCATATGCAGCCAAACAGATGTATGTTGATTTAGAATGAAGTACTATATGTATATTCGCGTGTATTGGTCATTCGTATATATAATTTGATATATTATTTTGATAATATTAACTAAAGGATCTGTGGATATATGTCCAGAGCCTATCTTCATTTATGACTGAATAGCCATGTCAACAGTTCATGTGTTTTATGAATGAATAGCCATGTCAACATTTCATGTGTTTCATGAATGAATAGCCATGTCAACATTTCATGTGTTTCATGAATGAATAGCCATGTCAACATTGCATGTGTTATAACTTTATATGTGCATGCATAAAGCAGTAAACTCAAAAAAATGGATGCATAAGTGTATGTATGTGTGCGTGTATATGTATATGTATATGTCTAAATGAATATGAATATATATATATATATATATATATATATATATATATATATATATATATATATATATATATATATATATATATACATATTTGTAGACATACACACATGCACACACACATACATACATATATATATATATATATATATATATATATATATATATATATATATATATATATATATATATATATATATATATATATATATATATATATATATATATATATATATATATATATATATATATATATATATATATATATATATTCGAGTATGTGATGAGACATAGCATTCTGCGTTACCTAAGGGCAATGATGGTCTGTCCGATTGACAATCATATGCGTGTGAGAACATGCGAAGGCAACAATGGCTGCTTATCGATACCCACATATGTACACATATCAGGAAGAATGAGTACTTCATGAACACAGATAAATTAGGACTGCACCTCGGCCTCAGTGACGGATTCCAAGGCCTATGGATAGATGAATCGCTGACTAAGGGTGCTTCAAACCAATGTGATACATATGACAATGAATGTCTGGCGGGAGAAGAGAATAGACAATTTAGTGTGGCGTCTATCGAGGTATATGGCGTTGTAGGGTGACGAAATAGACCCTTTAGTTAATAAAATAGTTGTATATTACGCGTACACATTACCATACCTGAGTGCAATCAGTATGTCATAATTTGTCTAGTCGAAAGGAATAGGCAATTTATTTTGGCGGTACGACGGTGTAGGGTGACGGATTAAGGCCCAAGGTCGTATACAGAATAACATATTTGTATATACGCGCTCGCATCAGCACACTTTGAGTCTTAGTAATGAATGGTTGGCAGGAAAGGAGAATAGGCAATTTAGTGTGACTGCTATCGAGGTATATAACATTGTAAGGTGATGGTATATGGCCGTATACTTTTACTGAAAGACAGTAGTGTCATGCGTACTGCGTCTAATCCATACAGCACATGTGAGAAAGAATGGTTGGTGCAAGTGCAGAATAAGAGCGTTAGCAATTTGTATTTAGTGCGTTGTAGAGTAACGTGATAAGAGCTAAACGATAAAGCAGTTATACTTAGGGGCACGTGCCTTTACTTTCATCTTCATGAAACGCACCGATGATGGACCTGGATTTAAAGAAGATAGTACGTGGCGGTGATTACACCCGTGGTTTAATTACTTCAAAGGATTGCCGGGTAGACCTATCTGCAAAACATCTTATTAATATGTCATCAACTATAGCGTTCATGTGGAGCAACGGACAAATACTTGAACGAAATACAATTCGCGTTCTCGTTGCAAAAGAAAAGAAGATATCTCAGCTTGGCATTTATTGAGGCATATATATATGTATATATACATACATACATATATATATATATATATATATATATATATATATACATTTAAAGTATATATATATATATATATATGTATATAATATAAAATTAATATATATACATAATATATATATATTGGTAGGTGGATGGAATAGCAATTCAGCAAACGTAAATGCTGTGTTATCCATAGCCCCAGAAACTGTTCTTGGAAGTGTGTACGGGTACGGCCTGCATACTTTCTGCAGCATCGGCCAAGAGTAAGGGATCAGATAGTGCACCTTCCGTTCAAAGTATAACTCAGGTCGACGAAATTCCAGTCCAGCGACCATTAATTGCTAGTCATATTATTTGCCTTGGGAAGAGTATATGTAAATGTGGAGTGCATTGAATTGCATGACTGGATATCTGCTCATGGTTTCGTATTCCCGTATGTTGGGCAATATGAGAGAGAATCAGCTTGGATCACCATAAGACGCGAGACTACGACAGTCCATGTAAAATAATATAATGAGCTTTCTCTTTAGCGCTAGATAAGATCACAGGAAAATAACGAAATTTTCTACCCTGCCACCTCGGCGAGGATATGTTTCGTGTCAATTGAGGTGGAAAACGTAAAACCAATACCATGATCAGACATATCCTATAAACCAATACTATATATATGTATATATATATATATATGTATACATATATATATATATATATACCTACAAACATACATGTATACATGAATGCATACATAAAAGCCAAAATATACATGGATGCATACATACATACATACATGCATACATACATATATACATATACACATCCATACATATGATATATATATATATATATATATATATATATACAAATATATATATATACACGCACATACATATACACACACATATATATACACACACACACACATATATATATATATATATATAAATGGCAAATACATACACCTGCTCATTATCAAGGGTTTATTTGACGGGTTAGATCGTTCGCCATCTCTGATTTTTGTATCACGTCACCTGACGTCTCATGAGTATCAGTCCCTTTTTGAACACCTTTTTGTGGGGGCTGTACCGGCTTCTTCCCAGCCTCCTCGAGTTCCACGGTATCAGAAATAGCTTTGTCATCAGAATTGGCATGATTGTCACCTGCTGTGGCTTGTTGTGATGGTATGCTATCTTCTTCATCGAACTTCACATGCACGCGCTTTTGAGCCTTTTTCCGCTTCCGCTTGCCTTGGCCCCCCGTCAAGGTGGCACCCTATTTCAAGGAATTATAGTACATTAATATTCTTAACGCTACATACAAACAAGTTGTGTGCATACTAGGTACACATATATTCACAACTCAGTGATATATCATGATCATCTATGTTAACAGGTTTACATACATGAACATGAACATGAACATGAACATGAACATGAACATGAACATGAACATGAACATAAACATGAACATGAACATTATCATATATATATATATATAAGTCTAGTACACACTTTCACAATATATATATATATATATAAATATATATACATACAAGTCTAGTACACACTTTCACACAGATACAAGCAGTCCGCATAACTGGCAGGAAAAGCGCATTATTTAATAGCACACTCTTGGGCTCACATAGCTATATGTGCAGTTAGCTATTAATATGCATATATAAGAGTGTATGTGTGTGTATATCTGTATATCCTGATGTAGTATTTGCCCACTGCTCCTCATATCAATTGGTGCATTGCCGAATACTCACCTCCGCAATGTCACAAAACGGTCGTTCGTTATCCGCATGCACCGTTGCTGTTTCTGCCAATGACGCATGTGCTGGCGAGGTCTTTACACGTTTTCTCGATGCGTTTTCATCCCCTTGAACGTTTTCTGCATTGTCGAATGTTCGGGCTTCTGCTACATCCTTTGATACTGAGCTCTCCTCACTCGCTAGTGCAGTTGATGCCTTCACCTGTCTGGCGGCAGCCTTGGTCTTAGGGCCCAGTTTACTCCAGTATTGCGCTTCGAATTCCCCTGTGAATACAACATGAAAACGATTTGAGTACACACACACATATATATATATATATATATATAGCAGTACTGTTGACAACTGAAATGGATACATAACCGGGAGAACACGCATGCACAGTGTTCATATGCACGTACTATGCCATGATCCCACAGCTACTGCTTACACAGCGAAGTATAGACGTAAACAGAATAAATTCACAGGCACCTACCCTACAGCAAACTTCGAACCACTACTTACACAACTAGATGCAAACACCAGCGTATGTCTACACACGCACATGCCATAAATATGCTGACAACAGCTTCTCACACAGCCAAGCTCATACACAGGCTTGCGTACCTACGCACATACCGTCCAGTGAAGCTTACAACCACTTCTTTATCATCGTCCTGTATCTCCGGCACCGACTTGAAGTTCGTCAGCAGGTCTTGCACGTGCTTTGGATTGGTAAACCGGATGAAGGCCTATAGTATACACGGTAGTCATTGTTTCTATATGTATATATATATATAAATATGTATATATACATTAAAATATGTATAAATATATAAAAGAATATATATTTTTATATATATATACACTTATATATATATATATATATATATATATATATATACACATTTATATATATATATAAATATATATATATATATATATATATATATATATATATATATATATATATATATATATATATATATATATATATATATATATGCATATACATACATACACATGCATACATCTTGTCTACATACATACATACATGCATGCATGCATACATACATATGCATGCATATGTACGTACATTGCATGCATATGCGTCCAAACAAACAAAACAAAAACACTCACTCATACATACATACATACATACATGCACACATGCATATGCATACATGCATATATATGTATGTATATATATATATATATATATATATATATATATATATATATATATATATATATATATATATATATATATATATATATATATATATACATATATATATATATATATATATATATATATATATATATATATATACACACACATCATATATATATATATATATATATATATATATATATATATGCATAAGTATGCGAAATTTGGACCCGAATCGGCCACCCCGTGGTTGTGATCAGCCGAAGTCCATTCGAATATACTACGAACATATGCTACTCATGTTTCACATCTCATGTACGCGCAAAAACAGACATTGATCAACCTATACATGCGAGACACAGGACGAATAAAGATGCATCGCCACTTCTTAACTTACCGAAGTCTTCCCCACTGTAAAATCGACAAAGGCTACGTCCCCGTAGACCTCGAAGGCTGTCTGTAGATAGTCAAGCCGGAAGTCAGAAAATTTAGGACAACGCCCACAGCAATGTACATGTTCTTACTAGTGTCTTTTCATTTTTTTAATGGTAAACGAACAGTATGTATATGTATATATTCATTTGCTTGGACACTACTGTCTGACTACGAACGTATTTTCAGAGCAAAGTGCTACGGCGACCTGAGTTGGCAATCACTGCGCCCATACGTCTAAGATCATACGTGAGAACTACTCCCAAATCGAGGTCTTTCTATGGCGCTTTCATATGCATACACATTCACTTGCTATAAACACACCCTTATGTATCACTGTGTGTATTCAAGGATATACGCAGCTAACACATACACGACGATGGCACACGCGCATACACATAGGCCTGAAAGATATATGCTGTTGCGTGGATAGCAGAATCATATGGGGATACGTCTGTGCGAAGACCTCTGAGAATGATCTTGTGTGCGTCAAGGTGTGAACACAATACATACAATTATACCTCATAAAAGACATCTGCTTATACGTCAAGGCACGTACACACCTTCAACTTATTCTTCCGCGTGTTGGGGTTAACATTGTTCAATCGGACAATCAGTCCTTTTGTGTAAGGCTCGTTAGCGGTTCGTGTGCTTGCGCCTGTGTCTATGCTATCCCCTGTCATTCCGGGAGTGTCACTGTTTCTATCTCTTTTTAGAGACCTCTTATACGCACTCTCAATAGATTGTACGGATGTCTTCTGCGTATTGGTATGTGTATTGGCTGCATCAGCACTGGACTTATTTGCTTCTTGGAATCTCTTGAGCTTCTCGAGTGCTTCTTGCTGTAGTTTCATGTAGGCGGCTTTCAGCCGTGACCACTCCTCTCTGCAAATCCAGACAGGTTTGATTAATGGAATGGCAACTTATATAACTATGGTATACAGGATATATGGTGTTTATAAATAATTATACATGCATACATACATACATACATACATGCATAAATACATACATGCATACATACATACATACAACTATATATGTATATATATATATATATATATATATATACAGTATCTTTAAGAACATACTCATGCCCGTACGGATGCGAAAATGCAGATACACAGTCAAGTTTCGCAGCATACTTGTAAAAGCTCTGAGACTGACTGGATGCTCCTTCGAACATATCACCACTCTCTCCTCAGACTAACACTCAATGACAGAGCAGTGTCAAGGATAGTCATAGACACATACACGGGTTCATTTACTCAACCATGATTGCACACAGTTACCCACACTGATACCCAAACATAACAAATGTATCAAAACGTATTTCGTGGTGGTCTTCACATACGTACACATGCAATATAACATACTAAGCGATAGCTCTCTCACACATGCACGTGTATCTTAACGTACTCTGACATGGCTATCTCGCATGTAAACATGTATCATGATGTACTTTATAATTCCTTTCACATATATACACATGTGATATATAGTAAGTAGTGATGGCTGCCACACACATACGCTGTATCATAACGTACATTGTCATGGCTTTCACACATATATGCATGTATCATAACGTACTCTGTCATGACCATCTCGCACATAAACATGTATCATACTGTACTTCCAATGCATTCCACATATGTACACATAACGTACGTAGTGATGGCTGCCACATACATACGCTGTACCACAACGTACATTGTAATGCTTTTCACACACATACTCAGATGTATCATAAGGTGCGTGTTATTGCCTTTCACTCCTACACATGTAACAACAGCGTACTTCAGAATGGCTTTTAAGATGACTGGCGCTCCCTTATGTCTGTTGCCGTCCGGACCAATCGCATTACGCGGGGGCATGTATTTCGTCAGTTTCTTCGCGCAGGCATGTGACGCATCCACTTTGTGTATAGTGATAAAAACAGATGCATTCCTGGGTTAGTGCACATATAGTTTTATAAAATCTTGTCATACAAGTGTGCGATACTGCCCCTGTATATATGTGGACAAGATAAAAGGAAAATCAATTATGGTTAGGTGAGCTTGTGTTTTGTAAGTATTGTCGCGTAAAAGTGAAGTGTTTACTTTGTCTACATGGAGAACTGCATTTATTCCTAGGTACGTGGGCATGTATTTGGTAAGTTTCTTAGCGCAAGCGTGTTTCGCATTCACTGTGTCTATCCCTGGGTAAATGAGCATGTAATTCGCCAATTTATTCCTACACGGGAGTATCCTCCCATTGTGTATTTGAGGATAAAGACATTTAACCCTAATCCTGAATGAGCGGGCATGTATTTCGTAACGATTCGAACCCTAAACTCCTAATCCCAACCCTATCGAGTGTCTGCTTGCGCTGTGTTTGGGGATAAAATCGTGTATATTCCTGAATAAACGGGCACGATTTCGCAAGCTACTTGACGCAAGAGAGTGCACTGTGTATATGGAGATAAAAACGGGTGTATTCCTGGGTAGGTGTGCACATACTCCGATAACGCGCTCATACAAGATTGTCATACTTCAACTGCACATGTGAGAATATAAAAAAAACACGTGCTATTTCGGAGTAAGTGAGTCTCGATGCCCACGTGGCATGACTACACTGTGCACTGAGGCTACGCACAGCCCTGGTCATAACCATTGCGACGAACCCTAACCGCCGTTATAAGTGACCAAGCAAGCATTTCAATACGATACAATTCATCTATAACAGAGCCCAGTATGGTTATCTACACGCTTTCCAATAACATACCTGTCTCAAACTCGATGAAGGCAAAGCCCTTGATGGACCTGTCTTTGAAGCGCGGGATGCTCACGTGCGTAACGGAGCCGTATATGCTGAAGGCCTCTCGCAACGTATTGTGATCCGATGTGTTGGGCAAGCCTACAGGTGTATATACGTATACACAGAGTGTCAGTGAGGTTTGGTTCGATCCCACTAGACCGTAAACCCTAAACCCTATACCCTAAACCGCACACGCGCAGATGGAAGTGCTGGAAAAGGTGTCGGTGTGGTTCGATCGGTTGCAATTGGAACACTAGGCGTGTAAAGAGACGCACATTCACATACACAGCCAACAACAGGTGTATCATCAGAATAGCTTGGTACAGAATCTTGGCAAATTTGGCAAATTTACAGGTGTAAGGTTCAGGGTTTGATAGTTGTAGGGGTTTAAATCGCAAGATGTGTGGGATGTCATGAGATGAGTGTCTTGAGGCCTAGCTGAAATGCCCACAGCCCCACACACACATACACGCACAGACCACCAACCTCGACATCACAATCCTGATTCAAGGTGTTTCATCATACCACATACCTTCAACATACACCGACCGCTTATCATCGGCCTGCAGTTGGAAAGGGGGTAGAGACTGCACTAGTCCTATCAATGTCATGACTCTCCGTTTGCCCGTAGTACTGTCCACCCTTGCATCGCTGTCGATCTTATCTGCGTCATCTCTCCATACATACTCGCCCACATTCTAAAAAATATAATTTTTTTACTTTCAATATGATGGCTGCAAGATGCATGGACCTAGTGTCGTAAATAATATGGCAGTCAAGGCATACACAACTATTCATAAGCAACTATCTTGGCTTGTGTTGTGACTGATGTGTGTGATACTTCTGTAGCATTGTGTGTGTCACCGTGACCGTTGCTCGCAAGGTAGCTCTAGAGCAATTCTACGCACGCAAATATCAACTGTACTCTATACAACTACATATAAGCCACCTACGTTGTTTTGTACTGCGTCTGTTGTGTGTGATGCTCGTGATTTTCAGCGTTGTGTGTATATCATGCATTTCGTTTTCAAAATACTTATACTTTAAACGCTATTATACGGCTATCATATCACTCAAACAAACTAGATAGCATAGAACACACTTTAAGAATAGTGTGTACCGTTGTGATCTTTGCCTGCCAGATGTACCTGACTAGGGGGGGGGGGGGCATACTATCCACTAAATCAGCCGTATCTAATACGTCCACTTACAAAGTACCTACCTTGTGTTGTGCTGTGTCTGCTGTGCGTAAGGCTCCTTCAGAGTTGCGCGTGTCATGCTGACCGGTTCTATCTATAACAATCACATCCGCTATCGTGAGTGCCGTGCATAGTCTAGCAGCCTCTCGCACACACCTGGAGAGTAGAAAGACATCAGAAAATAGCATCTAGGAGAATATAGATGTATATATATATATATATATATATATATATATATATATATCTGCGCAAATACGAGTCGTCTAGGGTACTAAACAGAACACCGACATCTCAATCTCAGCAACTGCTGTACACATACTGGTACTCTCGCATACACACCTGAAATCTCTTGTCAATTGCTTGATCCGGTTGAACTCGGCAACCACTCGCAGATCAATCATCCCCCGAACATCAATTTCTTCGCCATCTTTCGACAGATCGCCTGCAAAATGGCGGGTGCACACCCCAAGTACAAAGCACATTAACTAATGCAAATCATACACATGTATATATAAGTATGGGGTAGTCGAGAACTTGTATAAGGCCAATACTGTATACACAGCATCGAAATGCATATGAAAAGCCCAGGCTTGTAGATATTTTATGCCCTTCACATCGACCACACCCCATCTGTTTTTAGGCACTCGGAGGACTATAGTCACAACACACATCAAAATACTTGACGTACCTTGCACTGCGAGCCTCCTGTGTGTTTTCTTGGCGTGCAACGAGCGCACGATGTGTTGCCTGAGGAACTTATCCTTCGCCAGGTTTGCATCACTGAAGTAAAATTCGAATTGCTTGCGGATGGTCTCAATCACCGCAACATCGGTTTGTGACGGAAACGCCACCTGCGCCGAGTCTGAATGAGTGTGCGAGTCTACCTCCATACTTGCTTCAGATCGCACTGTGATTTATGCGCTTACGCAGGCTGTGTGTTATTGGTTATAGGCTTGAGAGTTGAGACTGGATTCACATGCATACGATTGCTTGCTATATACGTAGTACATATGCACTGTATATCTATAGAGGGTGCCACAGATCACAACTCGTAAGTCGTGCCCGAACTGTAAGGTTGAAAGTGCAGGCGAGATATTTCTGAGTTCTCCCGCCAAATTGACTTTAGCTAAATTTAGGTGAAGTCCAGTGAACAAGTAGAATAATAGTTTTCAAAATGGGTTGTTCAATGGTTCGCTCGATTGAGAATTCAAAACCAATGATGTTGTCATAATATATTTATTCACCAATATATTATGTGCAATGAAGGTTTATTTTGTACAATTGCAAGCGTTTTTTTGGCGAGTATAGATGGTTTGCTGCGCGACAATAGGTGGAGGCCTGGAGGCCGGAGGGCATGTATATGATATGTGTATGATGCATTCATTGCATTGTCATTATTTGTTTAATTCAGGCAGTTTCAATTATGAATATTAGACTTATACTGTCTACTCTCACTAGTCACTACTAGTAGTCCCTGGGGCCTGGTGTATGTGCCCTTTTTAGTCTTGGATTGAAGCTAGATGGTCCTGTCTTACAATTGGTTGTAGTGTGGGGTTCGATCCTGAGGCGAACGTGCCGAGCTCAATCCGTTTAGCCACACCATAGCCCTGTTGTACTTAGTAGGCTATGGCCCACACTTCCATACCATAACCTTGTTTTACTTGGTAGCCTATGGTCATACTTCTCAATCGCTTCTTCCCCAGCCCTTCAGATGACCGTCCCTCCCTCTCGACTGTGCGTAAATACTATCCACCTCGCCTTGGTACACTCCTGTCGAGTGTCGACTACACTTATCCAGTACATTAAATTTAACGCTTTGTACATTTGTTTTCATGTTGCTTCAGTGATATTCGCGGTATCTACACTCTTTTATGCTTCGATGTTGTCCTTATCCAGAACATTAAATTTAACACTTTGTACATTTGTTTTCATGTTCAGTGATATTCGCGGTATCTACACTCTTTTACGCTTCGATGTTGTCCAATATACACTCTCCTTCGTGAGACTATACACAACCTATATTTCTTCACCTAAACTGGTGCTCTACGCTCGGTCCTGTGAGCTTGACGATCATCTAGCCATCCTGGGATAGGATTCGTACCATTCAGTGGTTTCTTATATTCAACCCAACTATCACACACAGTAAAAGATATGTTCACCCGGGACACTTGCCAGTCTCTCAATAGTTATAGTTACTTATTTCTTTACATATTTATTTTTTTATTTCACCATCCATATCCCCGTGGTAGCACATGCACTTGCTACTATACCACCATGCACCACCACGTGTACAAGTATGCAACATCCTTCACGATCGCAGGGAATTCAACCGCGCCTCGAGATCATCGAAGTCGGCTTCTTCCTCCACTGGCGGTGGGGGTAGAGGCATATCCGCCATATCCAGCATGGAGGTGGTTGGTGTTTCTATGGACCCAATGTCTTTCGAATACCTTCGCTTGGACAGCGAGTACAGCACCTTTTGTGCCTGTTGAAAGGGGGTGATAACAGCGGCATGTGATGAGTCATCAAATGAGACATCGTAGTAGGGCAAGTAGAATGCGGGTGATAACACAAGCATGCCGGTGGTGGGTAAGCATGGTCAAACGAGTGTGCCAAACAAGTGTACTGTGATGAGTCATCAGATGCCACATTATAGTAGGGCAAGTAGAATGCGGATGATAACAGCAGCATGTAGGTGGTGAGTAAGCACGGTCAAACGAGTGTGCCAAACAAGTGTACTTTGATGAGTCATCAGATGACACATCATAGTAGGGCAAGTAGAATGCGGATGATAACAGCAGCATGTAGGTGGTGAGTAAGCACGGTCAAACGAGTGTGCCAAACAAGTGTACTTTGATGAGTCATCAGATGACACATCATAGTAGAACAAGTAGAATGCGGATGATAACAGCAGCATGTAGGTGGTGAGTAAGCACGGTCAAACGAGTGTGCCAAACAAGTGTACTTTGATGAGTCATCAGATGACACATCATAGTAGTGCAATGTAGAATACCAGGCAGGAGCACCGACTCAGACACACGCAGTTGTCGTGGTTTGGGATATATTGCACCCAACCTACTGTATGCCTGGCGATAGATCGTATCTTAAACTAGCACTACGACTAGTGCTCCGGTCTGTTCATGTACCTGCAAATGCACCACAGAGCACGCTTCTCACAGTATCCGTGTCACGACTTGGTATGCATGCTGTATTACAACACGTGTACGGTGTCTCTGATATGGGCAGATAGCTATTTATCCTGTACATGCATGTATATAAGGCATGTCGTCGTGCCTGCGGTTTCCGTGTCTTGTACACGTATGCAAGTATGCTTTCCTTACATGTCTACAAGAAGTATATATTATAAGTATAAGTGCAAGTATAAGTATTGTATAAGTATATATTCTAAATATAGGTATTAGTATAAGTATTGTATTGAGTATATATTTTAAATATAGGTATAAGTATAAGTATTGTAGAAGCATTGTATAAGTTATATTATATGCAGAAATATAAGTATTGTATAAGTATATACAATGGGGTAGGCAGACGACTTACATTCTCCAATTGTCGCTGCAGTGTGTGCACCTTCGCCTGTGCTTCGGTTTTGGCGCGGCGTCGGTCGAATTCAGACATCTCTGCCACGTTGGGGATGCTCGCTCCAGTATCATACTCGCCTGCGCTCAGGCATCTGTTGATATATGTGCACACGGTTGTAAGGATATTCATACATACACCCATAAAATAGTCAACTCATCGTATGTTATTTTATACGCACACCAATCAAATTGCCAATGATTTTTAGCTGTCGGATATGGATGTTTCTAATCCCTATCTCTCAGAGGACATACAAATAAAAAGAATAAACAATAAATTAGATAAATAAACAATATACATACATATATATATATATATATATATATATATATATATATATATATATATATATATATGTATAGAAGGAACTAACACCAAAGTAGTGTGTGGCTACTAGAGTGGTGTGACTGCTATACCCCTAACCCAGCCACTACGAATAAGCGTATCGGACCTCACCCAATGTCTACTGACATCAGTGGGTTTCAGTACACTCGTTGCAGCTGCGCTTGACAGCCTTTCACATGTGCACACGTCCAATCATATGGTTACTATGTATATATGGTTATTATGTATATATAAAGTATATGATTATTATGTATATACATATGATAATATGGTTACTATGTATATATATAGATGAAGTATATGGTTACTATGTATGTATATATATATTATGGTTACTATATATATATATATATATATATAATATGGTTATTCTGTATAAACATATTAAATATACACAGTAGACGCTCCTTTAGTGTAGGTATACTCGCGCCTGAGTTTGTGCACCCCAGTGGTACGCCTTCAGATATTGGGTACATGATTCAGCTACAGTGCAGCTATATGCACTGACAATA
>LUCW03000971.1:7500-10000 GCA_001586965.3 Sphaeroforma sirkka | reverse complement strand
ACACATATACGTATATACAAAGTACTACTATATATATATAAACTATCGTATATCTAAACACATGCCTAAACCTTACCCTGTATACAAACCCACATCGCAATACGTATCCATACCTTGACCAAAGGTTTCATGGCTGGTTTGGTGACATCCTTGCCCTTGCCAGCTACTTGCCTCAGCTGCTTCAGCAGACTCTCCAAGCCTCCGATCATGCTCATCACGGATTGAAACAGACTCTCTCTGTCCGCAGGGTCTACAACTGACGACGAGAGAGACTGTACGATACATCGTCAGGTAGACAATTAAAGAGGAGCAGACAAGAGGGTGAGACTGCATTGTCAGATGTAGAGCGCGTATTGCAAGGTATAGACAATTAAAGAGGAGCAGACAAGAGGGTGAGGCTGCATTGTCAGATGGCGAGCGTGTATTGCAAGGTATAGACAATCTAAGAGGAGCAGACAAGAGGGTGGGGCTGTATTGTCAGGTACGGACACACGGAAATGAAGGCGGTGAGTGTTGTTTGTCGTATGGTATTGGTGTTATGCATACTAGTTATTTGTGCACGGATACCAATAGAACCTACACATGCACTGAGTGATGGCGATAGAGGTAAAGTAGTGTACAATAGTTGATGGCCAGGGTCTGGACTGTGGAAGAGATAGAGAACTAGGGGATGTCACAGAGTTCAGTATCAGCACTCAGAGGGGACTGGTGCTGAGTATGGATATAGAAGTTAAGATTAGTATATGTTCAGTCTCCATATTCTTGTAAGCTATACCACTACTTTGAGTACATAAAGAATTCAGCTATTACATTCTAAACCGTTCGTGAATTATATAAGTTACTTAAAATTTATATATCTCGATATATACGTGTGTGCGTATATATATATATATATATATATACTACAGATATATATATATATATATATATATATATATATATATATATATATACTACCGATACACATGATTTCCCTGACTATACCTTTGTATCGAGTGCAAGTTCCTGTAGTTTCATAATGGCATCTGTCACAGCCAACTGTAGTTCGGGAAGTGATCCCGAGGCCTTCTGCATCAGCGCCTGTGTTACCATCATGACTTCCTGTGCACGTGTGCGAAGAAGCTCTACACCCCCGTCGAAGCCAGCTGGGTTTGCCTGTCATGTACATGAAATAGGTAGAATAAGTAGAGACACTTCTCATGTGCATGAAATAGGTAGATAAAGAACAGACCCTTCTCATAAGCATGAAATATGTAAAATAAGTACAGACACTTCTCATATGCATGAAATAGGTAGATTAAGTACAGACACTTCTTATCCGTGTGCGTCCACCAAGAGTCCTCATTTCAGTGACAACCGCCGGCTGGATAGTCATGCGCCGGGAGATGCTCCACTTCTTTCCTGATCTCCAACTACCAGATAGGTCGTCTACAACACTCAACTACTGCCGTGGCCTTCAACTACTAACCAACCATGCATAAACTCTAAAACCCTAAACCCGACTTCAGCTTCAGCATTCTTTTGTATTTAGGGTTAGCTACACATGGACATTAACATCAACTGCAAATAAAAACTAAAAAAAAAAACCCCGTGCCCTGTTCCGTACCTTGAAATCGGGCCGAGAGCGCTGTTTTTTTGGCCTCATTTAGACCTTTGGTTGTTTGAGCCAACTGCCGCAGTGACATGTCGAGTGCCTGCGCAAACATCCCCGTCTGTAGCTGCTGCGCTGCTTGTACTTGCTGTGGATACGGTATAGGATGCAAATGGCAAGTAGGACAAAGTGCGAGTGTGAGTGTGAGTGCGTATATACATACATACATACACACACACACACATATATATATATATATATAACATATATATATATATGTATATATGTATGTATATATATATATATATATATATATATATATATATATATATATATATATATATATATATATATATATATATATATTATGCTCATATATATATATATGTATATATATATAATGCATAATATTATATTATTATTATATATATATATATATATATTATTGCTATATGTATATATATATATAATATATATTAATATGTAATATATGTATATGTATAAATGATATATATATATATATATATATTATATATAATATTATTAATATATATATATAATATTATATTATATATATAATAATATATGTAATATATATGTATTATATATATATATATATTACATATATATGCATATATTATTATATATGCATGCGTATATATATTATGCATACATATACATATGTTAATATTATATATATGCACATATATATATATATATATATATATGTATATATAGCATATATATATATATATATATATATATATATATACATATATAAATATACAAAATACAATATATAATATTATATGTATATATATATATATATATATATATATATATATATATATATATATATATATATATATAATATACATAATGATCATTTATATACGCCTATATTCGTGT
>LUCW03000971.1:0-2500 GCA_001586965.3 Sphaeroforma sirkka | reverse complement strand
ACACTGTACTATATACTGTACTACACTTGTACTTTATACTGTACTATATACTGAGAGCGCGTCTGTCTTTCTGGCTGAATTGTACACGCTCCGGTACAATCAGCTGCACAGAATGGACCTCTCCCCGAAATGACTGAAAAATAACCACTGCGTACGATATAACACACGTATGTGTACATCTAGGTGGATATGGATGTGGCACCTGAGAGTATTATTTACAAATAAGGGCCCTTTATTTGCTGTCTTTATGAATGTATGATTGATATAGGTACGCTGACTGCCTAATAATATATCTAGATACGCTCTATAATATGAAGGAAATCACATTTCAATGTATTTTATAGTACACTTGTATAATCAAGTGTTAATGTATTTTATAGTACACTTCTATATTCATATGTCAATGTATTCTGTAGTGCATTTGTATAGTCATACGTCAATATATTCTGTAGTACACTAGTATAATCATATGATAATGTGTTTTATAGTACACTTCTATAATCATATCTCAGTGCATCATTTGTATAGTCATGTGTTTTATCATGGCAACCGTTGTCGTGTAGTCCACTTGCACATCCACATGTGTGAGCAACTACAAATCCATGTACTGTATAACCATTTGACATAACCAAAACATACATAGGAACAATCACAGACACAACCGATATCAAATCGCATACATAAAAAGCTCCCAGACTCTAATATATCTCATGAAACAAATTCCTCGAATAAATAGCCAATTACGTCTTATGGTATACATATCATTATCGTCTACACTTGAATTAAACCCAGACATACCTCAGATACATTGACCAAATGCATTATATAGCATACATATCCTTACTAGACACACTTCATATAAAATTAAGACATACATACCCGGCATCAATCATCGCCTGGCCCATCTTGCACAGATTCTCCTTGGCAATCATATCCTCAGTCACCGCTGTATCCTTGTTCTTAAGTACCATCTTACTCATCCGCTTAGTAGGGTCTGGCTGTAGATACTGATCCAGCTTATCAGGTATGCGTGTATAGGCTTTCTCCATGTGTCGTGTCATGTCTTCCATCCGCTTGAACTCTTCGTCGAAGCTGGTGGCTGTGCGCACGCCTTTGGTCTCGGCATTCTTCTGTTTCAGTTGCTGCATGCGCTTGTAAAAGTAGTGTGATTTGGATCCCGACGACATGGCGGCGGTGGTGGTGGTGACTGCCCTTTGAGTCTATGGATGGGTCTGTTGATTGAGGTGTGTGGAAGTGATGAGATTGAGGAGAACCCTGTCAAAGCTAAGGATAGAGTGTGTGCAGAGTGCTATCGAGGCAGTTCTTGTGCTACACACGAGAGACTGGGTGTGATACGTATATATGTATTTTATGTGTGTACTGTGTGCATGTATCATACGCGTAGAACACGTAATTGTGCGTCTAATCGTCTGTGCGATCGCTTTTACAGTTTTATTTATATTGTGGTATCAGGGTAAACAAAGCATGACTCATTTCGTACCGCTCAAATGACGTCATATGGGTTAGATCAGTTTTTGGCAATCCCCACTTTTGGCGGCGAATCTTAATCTCGGTGTGTTTAAAATTTCTATTTTTAGATCTACGGTTACCCAATAGCCGGCCTTGGCTCTCCTGTTGGGGATTAACTCAGTTCCGTTTCTCTTTTTTAATTTGCTTTTACAAACAAAAAGATAAAAAGCGTTTTTGATACCGATTTTTAAAAAGTTACAAACGTTTATGCTACCATCTATTTGATAGTACTTTCGGGATTCCAATCAAGAGACAGATCAAGTGCATACACACTGCAAACTGCAGAGTAGAGAGTAGAGACGCACAGCCGGCAGCCGCACAGGCAAATCACTTGGTGATAAAATAAGTATTCTATTTTCTCATCAGTGACGAAATAACTAGAGTTAGGTTTTGAATCATGTAGGGTATTTATATGTGAGCGCGGCTGAGCCGATGATGTAAATAACCGCCAAATTTGCAGGACTATACACGCGCACGTATTAGCAGGCTTTTTCTAACCACAAGTCTACAAGCTATTTGAATACTAAATAGCCTAAAAAAACTTGTGGCTATGCACAATATACAATATATGGTTCTTCCAGTGAGACTGTGACTACGAACTCTTGTATTACAGGTTTATGCGTAGAGGTCATGTACAAATACACACAAAAGTAGACACACTCGTACGGGTGTATTAAACGTGCCAACACATACGGTTAGTACGATTAGAACGAACCAGTTTGGTGACTTTCTTTCGAGATAGAAGAAACCAACAACATGACGAAGGATAGACGCTACGCAATGATCAGTATCAATGATGCACTGGAAGCTACGTTGTTGGGACAAAAGGTGCCAAGCAACTGCAACCGTTACTGATCACCCACGAACGGCTCATCGTTACGGCCGCCATATGTCAAGTAAGTAATTTTGAGTGGACGCACAGGATTGTTCGTGTTGATTGTCGGCAGTAGTGGTTACCAGTGGGGTTGCA
>LUCW03000969.1:0-12500 GCA_001586965.3 Sphaeroforma sirkka | reverse complement strand
GAAACCCCTTGTGTTCACCTGTTTAGCAAGACATCCGCATAAACTTTTATTACAAATCTTTCTTAAACCCTTTTGTATTCACCTACGTAGCCAACACATATCCACATAAAGCACTTACCACGCGTCTTCCTTACATTCCTTTGTATTCACCTATGTAGCAACATACATTCACATAAAGCACTTAACACGCGTTTTCCTTAAAACCCTTTGTGTTCACCTATGCAGCAAGAAAACTTTGCTGGCGCGAGCGATCTTCTGGGTGGTGCCATGAAGAGACTGCAGGTGGTGGCAGCCAAGGGAGGAGGCATCATGTGCTACCTCATGCTGTTCGTGTTGTTTGTCATGCTTGTCATGTATTATCTGGCGCGATAGGCGTGCTACTTTGCCGTGACGCATGCATGTGCTGACCTGGCCTGATTCTTATGTTGTGGGGGGGGGGGGGGGGCTGGTATGATGAGCATAGCATTGGGCAGTGCATAGCCTAGGTACATATGCTTGGTGCTTGTCAATAGGACAGTTACATATTCTTGGTGCTTGATAATAGGACAGGCTTAGTGACCAGAGTGATGGGTATAGGCACGGCGGTATTGCCTGCGCCCTGCAATCCAGTACAGGGCCAGGGAACTGGGAAACAGGGGGACAGCCGTTTAGTAGTACTGCTGTAGTAGTATTTACGAGTGACGGGGTAGGTTTGGTAAGGCACCAGGATGACGTACATCCCATAGTCAAAGAGTTTGAGTTTGACGTGACATCACGTTGCCATGGATACCCCGGAGTATTCTCGAATCACCCAAGGACTAGGATGGAACGCGAGTCCCGTAAGCTTCTGCAGCTAGGCGAAATTTGGGTGTCAATAGACTGCATCCTAAATCCATTTTACCGTGATCCACTTCGCTATGACTCACCACCTGACTTTGGCATGGTAGACCTAGATGCTCACCAAGCCTCTGCACAAACCACTGTATCATTGTGTGCTTGGATGTAGCTATAGCCCTTCTTACCTACACTATTGTGTGCTTGGACGTAGGTAGAGCTCTTCTTTCCTACCGTGCAAGCACGAATTGAACCCCATAGTATGGCGTAGTATTGCGTTCAGTAGTATTGACACTCCTGATGTACATAGGGTGTACGACGGAGGAATCAGAATGCATTGCCGTTGCCAGTATCCAAACCCCTAGTTTTAGGGCTAGAAATCCTGAGCATTCGGCAGCGATGACCGCAGGTTCCGGGAGTTCTGTGCCACCCCTCCCCTCCTATAAAGCATAGCGAACGTACTATCCACACGAGATATCATAACCGATATATAAACTATTATGATTTCATGTTATATATATATATATATATATATATATATATATATGCTGCAGGTTTGATTTTTATTTTGATTTTATTTACGTATACTACATGCACTGTATAGTATAACATGTATTACATTTTAGTTCAGTTTGATATAGCACGCAGCCAAGCTCGAATTAATACCATTAATTGTTTTTGGACAGCACTCAGAATTTGAGAAACCAATTCTGTAGGCTGGCTCAAAAGTTATGCCACGATTGAAAATCGACCTGAATACCCTGGACCTTGTTTGCGCACTACCAGCCCCACGCACATACTCAGGCCGATGCCTGAGCCTGGGCCTTCGCGCGTGTTTTCTCCAGGATCTTCTCAACTTGCTGTGTCAGTTCCTTCTTCTTGATTTTTCCCGTGACGGTGATAGGTATGTCCTCTATCTCCATGACAACCACCACCGACGGGACCTTGTAGTGGGCTAGGTCGTTCCGCACCGCTTCTCGCACCCGAGCTGTGATCTCCACATCAAACGCATCGCTCAGTGACACATGCGAACTGTGGGCTGTTGAACTGTGTGGGTCACTGTGGTCAAACGCGTCCTCGTCTATAGCCACCACTGCACAGACCTCTTCACCGAACAGCTCGCTGCGCACACCCACCACACTCACCTGCTGCACACCGGGCACCTTAAACACCACCTCCTCAATCTCCCGCGGGTATATGTTCTCCCCCCCGCGGATGATGATATCCTTGATCCGTCCCACCACGCTCAAGTACCTCTCCTGGTCCATCACACACAGGTCGCCTGTCTGTATCCAGCCGTCGTCAGTGACCGGGTGGTTCTTCGGGTCACCGTTGTAGTACTCCTTCATCACGGCATAGCCTCGCACCCACAGCTCACCAGCTTCCCCTATATCGCACACATCATCGGCCTTGAGCACACTGGTGTCCGGTTCACTCTCCTCGGAAGTTGGCCGCACGAGCTTAGCCTCCAGGTGCGGGTGTATACGGCCCACAGTGCTCACACGCTTGTCTAACGGATCGCTCTGGTTGGTCTGGAAACTAACCGGACTTGTCTCGGTCATGCCGTAGCAGATGGTGACGTCTTTCATATGCATCTGCTTAATCACCCGTTGCATGACTTCCTCGGGGCAGGAGCTCCCGGCCATCACACCGGTGCGCAGACTGCTGAGATCGTACTGTGAATGGTATTAGTTGGAATTGGTTTATGGTGGTGCATTGGTGTAAGTAGACAGTAGATACATCAGTTGTCAGCTATTCAACGCAAGTTGTTCAGATAGTAATATAAATGGTATTGGTTTATGGGGGTGCATTGGGTATAAGGGACATTGTTGTATGGCACAAAACTGTATGGTTCCCATGCCCAGTCTTGCAATTGCTATTCAGACGAACAGCGACGGGCTTGTGTAGGGATGTGGTACCAACGTAGACGACACTCTTCAACATCTTTATAGCAGTAGAGGTTGCTGAGGAGCGCATGTAATCTTCCAGTACATAGCACCCGCCCAAAAACCTAGATCCACAAACACTGTTTTACAAAATAAAAATACTCAACATGTGTATATGTTTTGCACCCATGTTTTAAGTATATATTTTACACACATGTCAAGTGTATGTTTTACACACATTGTACGTATACGCTTTACACACATAGTATGTACACCTTTCAGAGCAAGGACACACTGGATCGTCGGGGATAGCATCTCACACACCTGATTGAAGTTGGGATGAGATAGCTCGGCAATGAAGTGGGTAGGCACTCCGTACAGAGACGTGCATCGCTCCTCATGAACAGCCTGTAGTACCCTCTCCGGGTTGAAAGTCGCTGACGGGTATACGATCGTACACGCACGGGTCAAGGCAGCCAGGTTCCCTATCACCAGGCCAAAGCAGTGGTATAGGGGGACCGGCACGCAAATGCTATCATTCATAGTGTACTGCAGGATGTGAGATGTATGTGGTGCACATAGCGTTTTGAGTGAGTAGTAGTGTGACGTGGACACACAGGCATAACGCGCATGTATGTAATGGATGCATGATATATCCAAAATAGCACACCCACACCCACTTATAATATATATATACATATATCGTATTACATACATACATACATACATACATATATATACATATATACATATATACATATATACATACATATATACATACATACATATATACATATATACATACATACATACAAATATACATATATATATATATATATATATATATATATATATATATATATAAAATAGAAGAATATATACATTCTCATGGAGGGGTGGATCCACTTTGGTATATGATTTTACACAGCCACATGGTTATCATACCCCTAATCGGTCGGCATTCATGAGTCCGTTGTTGAGTATATTAGTGTGTGTCAGGGCCGCAGCTTTGGGTTTCCCCGTGGTACCACTTGTGAATTGTATATTGATCACATCCTGAGCTGTTGGTGTGATATCCAATACCAACCTGTTCGCTTCACCATTGTCATCTACACAGTCGGCCCCAAAGTTCACCACATCTTTGTATTTAAGCATGCCCGGTGTCGCCATATCGCTCACATTGATGATATGCTCAAGCGTCGGCACCGCACTTAAATTCAGCCTTTGTCCATCACTCTTGTCGCGTGGTAGCCGGGGTTCGGACTCGATGAGCTCAGGGCACATCTCCTCGCACAGCTGCACGTAGTTTGTTCTGGATACCTCGGGCGTGATTACCAGCACCTTGCATTCCACCAAGTTCATCGCATGTACCGCCTCAGCAGCCCGATACGCAGGATTCATGGTGGTAAGTATGGCACCTATCTTAGCCGTGGCATACTGCAGCAGCACATACTGTGAACAGTTGGGCAGCCACACACCCACACGGTCACCGTGAGCTACACCCAACTTTTGCAATCCTCTAGCGAGTACATCGGATTGTTCATCCAAGTCTTTATAGGTGAGCGTGACACCCTCTTCTCTGCACACAAACGCCTTTTGTAACGGATGCTTAGCAGCGGTATCTTTGAGCATTTGCCCTATAGTACATGACAATAATGCGGGTGTTTTTGGTCCGACTACATGTGCCTTTGAACCACTAATATGATGTGCGACTGTGTGTGCTGAAGATATCAACCTCGTATGAGGTAAACAACGCTCGGTGCTTACGATAGCGCGTGTACGGAGTCGTGGGTACTTCAAAGTTACAGCCTTGGTATGGCTATGTAATAAACGTGTACATAGTCTAGATTGGTTGCGACTGTGACGTTGTGTGAGATGTGAAAGAGCTGAACAAACGCCGTTCGAATGCGAAAAAGTCCTCCATATTGTCATTATTCTTGACAAACTCAGTATAATGCCCTATTACTGTTGATAACGACAAAATCTGTTCGTTCTATTTACAAAGAATAACGCAAAACTCAGAACACGAATGATCTCAGATGCATTGTGCATCGCGTATCTATTCCTCGCCATAGATATATAGATCTATAAAAAATATAAGCAGGGCCCTGTTCTGAATGAAGAAAGCTAATAAGTAGTCTTCATATGGGTTTTAGGGTTCTAGCAATCTAGGGTTTTAGGGTTTAGAACCGCTATGCATAGCCTCACATCACAAGTCATAACATATATTGATATTTAGGTTTAGCCCACTATAAAATTGAACAACTCATAGGTCATATTCGTATTTATGTATTATATAACTATTAAAAAAGAGGAGGCCATGTTTATTTTTTTTTATTTTTTTCTTTTTTTATTCTTTTATTTTAAAGACAATAGTAGTATGTAGTTTGTACTGTACATAATGTATTTAGGAAATAATAAATACATAGGAACTGAGGAAGTAAGACCTCCCAACATGAGTATTCCCAACAATCTTTTTTTAGAACGCTATGTATTTAATGCTCTCTGGACTCTGGACTCTGGACTCTGGACTCTGGACTCTGGACTCTGGACTGACTGGTGACTCGAGTCTCAGACCAGAGGCCTCAGGGCTCAGGGCTCGGGAGGAGGCTATGGGCATATTGGTAAAGTATTTTCGTATCTATTTTAGGCCCTGCCTCACTCTCTCTAGTAGTAGAGAGAGAGAAGGTGGGGGCCCGGCATGCTGGGGTGTCACCGCTCACTCGGCGTTCAGACACTCACTACTACTAGACTAGATTAGTAGAGACTAGTATAACAGTAGAGAGACTCTAAACTTCACTCAAGAGAGAGTAGAGTGAGTCACTATTATGGGGCCGTTGGGGCTTCAAAATGAAGCCCAGGCGTTCCCAATCATTTTTTTTGCATCTGCTGGGCCTGTCAATCTCTGGCAATCTTGGCATAGCCTCCAATCTTCGATTTTGAGTTCCGTAGTTCCATTTGAGAGCGGCTATGAATTTTGAAACTCTTCGCCCCCTGCGGTATGTAAATATATAATTACATTTCATGATTAACCGATTTCCTCCTTCCTCTCCCTGTATTGGACTAATAGCTTACCCCTCATAAAATATAATAATTTAGTGACTGAATTTTGGATCTAAACCCTAAATCGGGAGCCTTTTTAGAGGGTCCTAAACTTCCCTCCTACTGTATAGGGTGTATAGAGGATTTAAGAGGGGGGTTTCTTGAGAGTCGAGTCACCGAGTGTCTAATTTCGTCACTACTGTACATATTTACATATTTACATATTTACAAGTCTCCAGTTATTTTCAAATTTGACTTTCCACTTTCCAGGAATTCAGAGGAACAATGGATATAGACCACCTGCAATAGTCTAGAGCAAGGGTCTCTCAGGGGTCGGCATTTATCGGGACGGGTTAAACCTGACCCTCTGAGTTTAAACCCTAAACTAGGTTTTTCGGATACTGAGCTTAAAACATGTGGTCAATTATCGTGAACACAATTTTTACCCCATTATTTTCCTACAAATATACATTTCAATAATAAATTTTAATCAATTATGTTGACAGTTTTCTAGTTCCAATAGGTTATGAATGTTAATGGCTCCTGCTCAAGTCCTTGGTCCGTCGATTCAACTACAATTTAGCTAAGAAAAGGAAAAAATACTAATCATGCATACATTCAACGCTTCCAACGCAAAGACGACGAACCGATATGAATAGGCTTACCGTTTCAATCTACTTATATGCCACGCTAGTGAACAGGGTACAGCCTTTTCACCAGCCTATAGCCAGGATTTGTCTTTAACTGGCCTCTGTAAACTTCGATGGAAATTACTAGGTTTCAAACTATATTAAACTAAAATACAATTTAGTCAGTTAGGATTTAGCAGTGGTAGCTTGTGTAAGAATGATCGGGACTGCCTCTTGTTAAGAGCCTAAATATCCTCGATCACACAGGGCGTACCTCTAGCTGTTCTTTATTGAATAATTTTCACTAGAAGTACTAAGTGTTCATGACCACTTGCCTAATTTGTAAATAGACACAATAACGTAAGTCACGTTAATACATTAGCTGATATAAATAAAGTTCCATCTGAAGAAAAGTTAAAAAAAAAAAAAAAGACATATTGGATTTTGGAGATTGGCGGGAGGACCAAAATCTATAAGTAGTAGTTCGGAGATTATAAAATTTAGTTTATAATATCCTACATCTACTAATGTCTCAAATAGGTCCAAGTAGATGAGTCATACCAAATACTCAGGCTATTGGAGCCATCAAAGTGAATTTAGAACACTTTGGAAATATTGGAAAAAAGATCTTGTACTAAATTATTTAAAATACAAATAAAACCAATGTATTATCTCAATTGATCTTGATATTTTAGACTGACCGGAGGCCGTATTTCTACATAGCCCCAGTAGCTTTTAGAACTACGAACGTACGTTAAGATACGATCTAGTTGGTAAAGCGAAAACCAAAGTAAAACCGGTTTCGGTCATGACTTATCGAGTAAGTATGTGCCTATATGTACGAGTTCAAGACTCATGTTGTACTCTATGTCGTTTAGTATTTGGTCCAGTAACCATTTCCGATGTAGGCGCCTTACGTTTATTATTTGGTAAGGTAATAGCCAAAGGCTGTTCTTCATTAGTAAGTAAGTTTGAACAATTTTCTGCACTGTTGGTAAGCAGATCAGAAAGTTTAGTCACGTAGGAAGTAGGTGGCACATAGGGAATTTCAGATCCGTCAGGGTTTGTAGTCACCTGAGGAAACCCTTTTCGTTTATCTCGTGTGTTCTTATGTAAACGCTTATTCCATTTCTTATTAAAGATACGAAGAAAGTCGCGAGATTCACGAAATGCATCGGAGGTTAGCCAAGCTACTGTCCCATCCATGAAACGGGTCTTGTAGTAAGTGTAGTAAGTGTAACCGTCTTCGGATGTTTTGTCAATTATATCTTTGACTTGTGACTCCATAACTGGTATATCAGAATCAAATGAGCGAGCGAATGAGAGTTCGGAGGTAGGGATACGGTGAGTGCCTAGATTGGTTGCGCTAGTACCATCAATGTTATTCACTTCGTAAGTATCACTCTTCTCATCATGGTAGGAAATAACAAAAGGTCCTATCGTCTTAGAAGAGAGTTCGGTAACGTTGGCGTTTCGATTTATAATGTTAACGTAATCGCCGACTTTGAACTGAACAATGTTCTTAGTGTTATTCCATCGGTCATATGCTTTAAGTAGGACGCGATTTTTGTGCTCGAGTGAACAGGGGTAAACAACGTTCTGCATATGCTCGATCTTTTGTAGCCACGGGGTAGCGTGTTTCTCGGGCGCAGTTTTATCAGACGTTGCTTGTAATTCACTATAGCGGCCAAAGAAATAGTGAAACGGGAGTGTTCCAGTTTGAGGATTCATGCAGTTATTCATTTGAGTCTGAACCCATTTCAAATGATAAGGCCACATATCCTCAACGTCGTCTAGTGCGGTACGCAAGAGTTTCTTAAGTTCTCTATGACGTGTCTCATTTGCACCCTGCGTTTGAGGTTTGTAAGGAACACCACGCCTATGGGTCATGCCTGATACGAGTATAAGTGCCTCCATTACGTCGGTACAAAACTCACTACCGTTATCAGAACATAGTACTCGGGGGAAACCGAAGTTATTAAAGACGTGATAGCATAATTCTGCCACTGTTTGTGGACGTTTGTTCGGTATTGCATAAAGCAAGTTATAGCCCGAAGCCACACATAAGAAATGACAGATATATACATCGCCAGTATGCTTGGATCGCGGGAGTTTAACCAAATCGACTATGACTCGGCGCATCGGTTGGTCTTCTGTCACACTTTTTAGGGGCGCCCAACCGTATCGCTTGATCTGGTTCTTTTCACAATCAGTACAGCGTCGGTATACTTCACGTATGGTTTCTTTCAGCGCCGGGTGATCAAGCCCTGCACGAATAGCCATTTTATAAGTATGCTCATATGCTCGATGCGTTAAATTATGTATAATTTTAACTCTACTTTCGAGCTCCTCTAAGTCAGTCAGATTCTGCGTAACGCTGGCTGGATGAACCATAGTCCTGTTGGAAAGGGCAACCTCAGTATCAGGAGGGGTAGACTCCTGAGATACATAATTGACAACATTGGATTGTTGAAGTATCTTCTTCAGTTGTTTCGCAACTCCTGGCTGTTCTTTAAGCAGCGCTTTAAGTAGTTGAGTGCGAGCTTCAGGTTCTCTTAGAGTTTTGAGTCTTTGATCCATGGCCTTAGTTAGTTCCATGTTTTTACGATCTAATGCCGTTTCAATCGGCATTACCTCGACTGCAATCTTGTTGGGTGCATGTGTTGTACGAGTCTTGAGCTTTTGTTCAAACTCTTTAAACTCCTCTAGTTTAGCTAAGAATTCTGTTGAGGGTTTCCACTTAGTGGTACCTGCAGGACCGATGCGACAAACAATGGTGTGTTTCCAAGGCGTCTTCTTAATAGAATAGGATCCCTTATACAAGAACGTGTCGGTTTCACGGTCGACATAAATAGGTTCGTCTTGAATCATATTAATTAAATCACGTATCCATGGGTCGGAGTTACGTAAGGGACAACACAGCGTAATGGTAGATTTAGTGATATTAACATAATTTAACAACTGTGCGATAAGTTGACAAGGTGGGTTAGCCCACGCATTATGCTTTGATAAGTCAAGCTGAAATGCATCACCTTTAGGATGAGTCAACGACCTATATTCAGAAACCTGTTTGTTATGTTCTGCGGCGAACATATTAACAGTAAATGGACCCCATCGTGATTGAGCGAGGTTAAACCATTTCTTATTTAGCATCCAATCGGTTGCTAATAACTCTTTTGACTGTTTTCTGGTAGTCGGGCACAAGTCGAGAGAGCATGTCAGGAAGATGGTTATGTATTCCTGGTATGTGTGTTATATTAAAAGCGAACTTGGCAATAATGTCATGCCAGCGGCTCACCAACTGTGAATCAGGGTTCATATCTTTTAAGTATGTTAAAGACTTTTGATCACAGGCGACAGTAAAGTAACTTCCATAAGGTAGTCTTTAAACTGTCTTAGCGCAGTAACTATAGCAAGGAGCTCTTGTTTAACGGTAGGGTAATTCCGTTGACTCTTATTATAACTCTTGCTAAAGAATTGTATGTAGCGCGGTTTACCATTTATCGTTTGGTAAAGCACTCCACCTACCGCTCGATCTGAAGCGTCGGTTGCTACTTGGAATGGGACACCATCCACAGGGTACTGCATGATGGGTGCGTCCATTACTTTACTTTTGACTAGTTTAAATGCATCATCACATTCTTTAGTCCAAAGCTTTCCCAAAGGTCCTTTGTGCAGCCGTAGGTGACTGAAAGGCTTTAAGTAATGAGAAAGATGCGGTACCGAATCCGAGAAAGAAGTTAACAAACCCACACACAGAGTTCACATCTCTTCCAGTAATTGGTGTTGATAAATCCAACAGAAACTGTTTCTTGCCAGGATCAATTTCTACCCCTGCTGCAGATACTTTGTAGCCAAGTAAGTGTATAGTATCTTTAGCAAAAGAACACTTGTCTTCGTTAATCTTAAGTTTAGCATGATTAAGTCGCTTTAAGACTTCTTTAACGAGTTTAGCATGTTCATGTGCTGTCTTTGTAAAGATAACTATATCATCTAAATAGACTGATACGTTATACGACAGGTCCGCAAATAGTTCCATCATAACTTGTTGGAAGAAAGAAGGTAACATGTGTAAGCCTTCAGGTGCACCTTTAAACTGGTACTTCTTACCTTGCCAAGTAAAGGAAAAGTATTTCCTATGAGGCTCATATATCTGTAGTTGATGGAATGCAGCTTTTAAGTCTATCTTGGAAAAGATAGTCGCACCCTCCATTTTGCGTAGTATCTCGCTTATCTTAGGTAAGGGAAAACTATGTTGCGGAATTAGTTTGTTGATTGGCGACAGGTCTAGTACTACTCTTGTTTTACTAAACGTTCCATCAGATTTATATTGATCGACCGCTAAGAGAGCTAAGTTAACTGGGGTTGCATCATAATTGATTTCAATTAGACCCTGTTTTAACCAATCTTCGATTTGGGTATTGACAACGTCTTTGTGTCTCCAACTCACGTAGTTATGTGAAGGACACTTTAACTTAGAGAAGTCGACGTTTGTTAAGTCAAGTCTAACGTACCCTTTAGAGAACTTAAACATACACCAGTCAGTTATTGCAATCTTCCTGTTTTGTATAATTAAGTCCATAATTATATCGGTGAAGTGCGGAATCATATCCTTTGCTTCACCTTCCGGAGGTTTAGGTATCTGTAACATGTTATCATCTGACTGATCTTTATTCGGGTCTAGCCCATTAGGCAGACCAGTGAGTGTTATACCTAAACTGAGAAGATCAGTCATACCTATAATTAAATCGTATTTCTGAGACATGTCAGTAACGATTAGGTGAGTCTTCACTTCTCTTCTATCTGACAGCATTATGTGTGCATAGTCAATGGCTTGTTCGCAAGTAGTAACTTTGCCATTTCCCAAGATTAAATCAGTTGTTTCGTTATGGACAGCCATATCTGTAGCGTAGGCTACTCGGCGTGAGATAGCAGAGACTTCAGCCCCTAGATCAAATAGTGCCATAACTTTTTCTCCATTTACGAAAACTGCTTGAAAGAGACGTTCATCTCCTTTGGTATGGATTTTATTGAACAATTTCTCATAATCTTGCTCTAGTGCACACATATGGTACTGTCAGTGCTTAACTTGGACGTCCGGTAAGTTCTTGCAATCCTCTTTGTGCCAACCGTTAGTACCCTTGCAAGTAGCACACTCTTTCATATAGTGTCCAAAATCTGGCTTGCTTGGTGCACACTTAACAGGGTCGTGTCTACCATTCCACTTGCCATTACGTTTTGTGAGGTTGTAACCACACTTCTTGCAAGGCGCTCTCACCTTCTTATCACCTTTCGGTTCGGTAGAAGTAGAGCCAGTACCCCCTCCAGTAGTAGTGCGAGGTTTCTTAGTACTACGCGCAGTATTAGTCTCTACTGCGTTTCGCTTAGTGGGCTGGGTGTAGCTCGTGGTACTAAGTACTCTAGTAGAGGAATTGGTATGCTTGTGAACTATCTTCTCAAAGACAGACCAAGGCATAGATCGCAAATCACCATAGGCGATGATGTCATCATTGACTTTCTTAAAGAGGTTAGCTCCTGAGTCTCCATCATCTGACAAATTAATAAATATTCGCCAGTATAGGTACGACCACCCATCCGAGTATTCAAATGTGTCATATGAGCTAGAGCACCTCGAATAGTGGTATCGTTCGCAAAGAACTCTGCATGGTCACGTGACTTCTAGAAGTTCATGGTCACGTGCCAGGGTCTTTCAAAAGGTGTTAAGTAGTCATACATTCACCTTCAAAGAAATGAATAAGCATTCATCTGCTTATCCTTAAGGCTGGCAGGACTCCTTAAGTTGGTCGAAGGCCATCGCCAGTGTCTCCACTGTACTCTCATTAGTAGAGAAATCGACCTCAGCCTGCGCGTTACCTAGCTGCTTTATGAAGCTTGGTTCTAAGTGTTCACGAGGCTCATGCTCAGTGCTACAGGCTGCTAGTGCCAAGATGGTGTCTATTTCCTTTCTCTTGTTATCGATTAGATAGGGCGAATGTTATCCGCTTTCCTATCGTCAAGGTCAGAGTCATTCAATAGAGACGGTCCCCAAGGACTTGCATACCTCAGAGCTGTAAATAGCCTGAGACGAGTATGTCTGGTTCTCACTTCCTCATCCTCTCAGGATTAGAGC
>LUCW03000968.1:0-22500 GCA_001586965.3 Sphaeroforma sirkka | reverse complement strand
ATACATATCAAGTCCTCTCGCCTTGGTAAAATACTCGAAGAATTCAAATCTGGTCAGTTCAGCAGGTGAGAGTTATAGTATTTCCGCTGCAATTTTATCACATACACTCGTTTAGATACCATCTACCTCAGATTGATAATACCTGTTATATTCTCCCTTCTCTCAACAACTACAGCGCCGCTGATCTCAAAAACAAAGCTCGATGATCCGAATGACATTAAAAGGGGCCAAATGCAGAACTTCTTACTTTCCGGTAGGTTTCAAATCAATTAATATTTTATTGATGTTGGCATTGTTACCGTGGTTGACAAATATCAGTTATTGATTACCTTTTATATATCTATAACCTTACACTCAATTTGTTATTTCATATATGCAGGTCGCATGGACTCTTTGTCGACAATCATGTCAGAATATCCGCGGTTCCTAGAGTTCGTTCAAAAATGCTGTGAAGGAAATAGAAATGGAACATACATTCTCTCTTTAGTTAAATGTGATTATGTCCAACAAAAAATACAGTGATGTTCAATAGCTCTTACTTCGCGCCAACCGCGTGCAAGCATTTCTGGCGATATTCTAGACATGTGCGCGTGCTGGACTGTGCTTTTCTGAAAAACGTTATTCGAGGTAAGCCTTGCTGCTGTCTTGAAAATTCGTCATTTTCTAGCTATTTTTTCCAAATCCGGTCTGGTATCATGGTTATTTGACCATTGAAGGTGTTATCGCTGTGATAACTTGTAATGTTGCAAATAATCAAAATGTTCCATGCGCATGGAGTCAACTACCGACAGAAAACTACATCGGGTGGGACAGCTTCTGTAAGAGATTAAAGGTGGATTGATTGTAAGATTGCCATCACAGACAAAGATAAAGGTCTGATAAAAACAAAAAGTAGTCATCAGTTCCCAATAGCCAGGTGCGTTGGATCGAATACTAATCTCAATTTGTCTCTATTGATAGGCTCCTTCGTTCACTTTTATTTCCACGTTAAATACTAAGATAAAAAAAGGTGAATTGGCTACTTGCTATAATTTACGGGCTAGGTGCGAGAAATATTTTTTTGGCAATGTAACGACACTAGCATCGAAAAAGGAATTCCAGTGTAATAAAGAAACTCTGGATGATATGTACCAGTCGGCAGTCAGAAAGAATTCAAGGTATGCTTTTTTCTGTGTTTCTGTGGTGTAGCTATTGGTGAATTATCGATATGCGCAAACCCCTGATAAGCTGAGAACAATTTATAGATTGTATTTGCTGGCACACACTTCAGCACTACTTTAAAGAAATACAGAATCGAGGACACGAAGAAGTCGCCGGGATCTTGCTGAAGCATAGAAAGAAATACACTTAATCCGCACACACTTCCGCGGATCCTGGTGAGTTTGACACTATCGCATCAGCAGTGGTGTGTTGAATCCTTTTATACTGTGGATATCGATCGCATTAATCATATTTTCTAATCAATTTGTACACATACTAGAAATCAATATTTGCAGGTTTGGCGATGTGGCTTCCAATTCAGTAGAACAGACAAACGGCGTACTCGACCTGTTTCGGAGCTTGGGACCGGTATGTTTGTGATACATTTCTGTGGTGATACATTTCTGTGCTTGAATTGATATGTTTGTGATACATTTCTGTGCTTGAATTGGTGCATCTACGAGACATGTATAATTCAGACTTCGTATCAATCAACGTTTACTCATTACTAGGTGACTTTAAATCGAGGATTCTTGGCGTACGTTGCTGATAAGTTCTGTCGTCGACAAGTTGAGTCTTTAAGCCTATACACACTCGGTCATACACTGACCGAACCCGCACTACACCACACACAATACATATGGGAGTTGACTGGTTCAAAGATCAAAGTACTGCTGACTAAAGGTACGTGTCATCTCAACAACAAACAAGACTTGAGAGACGAACCCGTACGTGATCGGTATTCAGTAACGTTGAATTATAACGGTAGGTCTATTGATTTTGGGTTGGTTTGCGTTGTCAATCATGTTTATAGCCAGCCTCTACTGTAGACCGAATTGACATTAATGGACGCTATATTTCACACACTCTAGGTGTATCCGTCTGTGCATGCTTGCGTCGAGAAGCGTTGGGAATGATATGTGTACACGGAGGCAGAACTTTGATGACAGTACCATTGAACAACTCCCAGGGATATGGTAAATTCAAAGAAAAGTACAACCTACAGGATGAGAAAAGATAAGTCACTTGCTTTTACTGGGTTCACCAATTTTAAGTTTGAACGAAATTTCACTATATTTGCTATATTTCCACCATTGTTTTAAATATTCAGGCACAGCCCTGTATTTCGTGTCAAGAAATACGTGAAGCATTATTTGGAGGACTCTTCAAATTCCAAATGAACTCAATATCGAGAGCGAATTGTGTCAGGTATCTCCTCCAAACAATCCTGGTCATCGAGGGCGTAAAAAGGGTCGATGTGCAAGGAATCGACGTGAATATAAGCGCAAAGAAAATCCACGAATATGAAAAATATGTTCTGCGAAGTATCACACTGCCAAGACTTGTAAATCGTCAGAACTCCGCAAATACTTGGCAAATCACAAAGTGACCGCTTTCATCAGTGCGTACCCTTTTCCGGAAAATGTTTATAATGTACGTTAGGACTACAGAATGAAGAAGGAAATAAATACGCATGTGAAAAACTTGTATATAAACTATATATATATATATATATATATATATGAGTATGGAGAGTAGCTGAAAGGTACGAGACAATAGGGTACAATAGACCTCTTCCTAAATACGGTTATCTCAGCAAGGAAAAAGTCCTTATGCTGTGAGAACCGAACTGAGTCTTTATTTGTGTTAATTACTTGAGTTTTTCTTTCACACGTGAAGTCCCGGTATAGCTTACTGGTTCTACCGCTGGTGATTGAGACGGGGACACTCGCCGGAGACGGACTACTGGTTCATTCGGGACCACTTGAAGATCGATACCAAGTTTTTGGTCCTCGTAAATTCCATGATCCGCAAGAAGGTATGTTTGAAGAGAGGCCTGTTCTGTACCGGTGTATCCACCCGTATTGAGGTATTGAGGCGACAGGCACCGAGAGTAATGGCCTCTATCGTCTTTTTGCGGGGCCCATTGATCGTGGATGTGTAGCCGTACTGTCTGGCTTTCAAATTGAAATCATCCCAAACGACATCTGGTTGGTAATTGCCAATCTCGGGAGGGTTCATATAGTGTTCAATTTCTGTCTCTGTTAAGGAGTTGCGTAGAAGGTAGGATACAGCCATTCGAGTACGAAAGCAGGAGAAGAATACTGCATATGGTGATGAATTGATGATTGGAAGATATTTCAATACCACAGTGTGAGGGATGTACGGGATTGTCGTGCAATGTGATAAAAGACATGGTGCTTCGTGGAAGAACGTAAATAATTTAGAAAAGCCACATTATGCCAGGTTGCAACCACACTCATAACATCAACCTGATCCAAAATCGATATAACATTCAAACACTTATCTGGTTTCGTCGGAGTATCCATGTTGAGACCTTATGGGTTGAGAAGCGTCATCCACATAGGTCCTAATATTGGTCGTCCTCTGACAAATTGATAACGGGTTCTGCTGTGTTGATTTCCATGTCGTCATCTGCATCACGTGCTGCCAGTTGGTCTGCCTTCTTCGAAAGTCGGGAAACCGCTGATGGGGCAATTGGGTTGCGTGCGGAGTTCTGGGGTGTGGGGTTAGCACGTTTTAATTCAAATGCACTCTCAATGCGCTCGGTTCTAGATTTGAAAATCTCGATATCTACTGATTGCGTCACAAGGGTTCAAAAGGATATCAAGGCTTTTGCAGATGATCTCAGGTGCCAAGTGTGCACCGCATCGGGCCTCGCGCTTGGTTCGAAGATAATGTATAATTGCTGCTTTGGCTGAATCTGAGTGCTTATTGGAGCGTGGATCGATATTTGCGTCATGGCGCCACTTTCAGGAATCATTCGCAATTCGGTTCTAGTTGGCTTCGATCTCAGCGGGAAGACAGATGCGAATGATGCTGATTGCTCGGCCTCGGCGGGTGTGTTCGGAAAGTGGGTTCGATGGCAGATACCAGAGAAGATGGTGACGATTCAGATAAGGGTGGGAGCGTCACACTTCTTCCAAGGTAAAACGTGAGGGAGGCTTGTCCTTTGGAAATACTGCATTGAAGAAGAGCCAGACGGGAGTTGCATCCGTCAATTCATCTAGAGATTTTTCCGGCAACTGGCGACCCGTCATGTGTGACATGAGTGCTTCAGAAACTGCTGGGCGGGCTACTATTTTTGGTATTGAAGGGGATGGTCGTGTTTTAGGGGACTGGCTTTTGGATTTAGCTACTTTGGAACAGTAACTGACAACTTCAATTTTACGCGGCTCATTAGTGCGCAAGCGTTTTGCACTAAGAACAGTAAACGCGATACTCACAAGAAGGGTGAGGTTGTCATCCGCGATTCTGTTTCAAAGCAAACTTAAAAGCTGCCCGATATCATACCATACAGCTGGTAAATAACCATAACGAAAAGCTTATAGGCGGTATCAGAAGTATCGAAGATCTGGTCTGTACAGTGCCGAAATCTAGAGATAGTACTTCATAAGAGCGATGAGATGGAGCATGGGGGAGATCAATTTATCGAACAGTACTGGGTGGGGATGAATTGATGCCCACACTTCATAGAGAAGAAAGCTTCCGGGATGTTTGCGAACTAAACAGAGGCATCTACCAGTCCGATAGTCAAGCAATTTGAACAGGAACGTGTTGGTTGCTATCATGGTACAAAGGCGGATTGGGGCGTGTATCATAAGAGGGCTTGTCTTGGCTCGTTATGGAAATAAGTACCATTGTAGACGTATTAACGACGTCGAATTTAATCGTTTCGATCGCACCGCTGTGCACCAACCCGCAAAGGATTTCCTCTCTGACGAGGTGGCCAAACCTAATAAAGCGGTTGATGTCTACACCGAAGATATAGAAATCACTCACAGAGAGCATCGCGACGCAAACGTATCGTACTATGATAATATAATAGCGATCAAGCAGACGCGCATCGATCAACTACTTCAGGCCCAACGTGGACAAGATCACCGGGACAATCAGAAGTATAATAGGCAGATCAGTCGACTTAAGTCTAACTGGGATGCCAATATCAAGCAGGTCGAGTTCATAAATAACCATGACCTCGACACGCTAACCAGTACGCTAAATGCGTTTACGGTCATGCTGGAGACAAATGATATTGCTCCCCAGCAGTGGATATCTGCCTTAATGCTGATCCTGCAGAGACATCAGCATGAGCTAGACACCTGTCGTGACTGGCCAGGTATTTGCTGGTTTGTATAAAACCCTTGTCAAGCAAGGACATGCGTAGTCCGGGACTAAGTTCAATTCTAACTGAACCAGCCGAGAATACTCCCATTCAGAGTAACATTCTGAAATACCTGAAGCGTCGCGATATGACATAGGATAGGGCCTAGAAATGGTACGAGTTCCTGGCTATGGATGTGTTCTGCAAGAACATAGGGAACAACGACAGAGAAAGTCTGCACAACGAGTTGCGACGTAAGTACGCAACTGAGGCCCGAGACAAGGGACATGAGACAAAGTTTTATCTGTCTCGACTTAAGTGGGAACAATTTTGTGATATTGTATCCACTCTTTCCCGGCACACCGAGTAACCTCGAAGGGAAAAGTGGTAAATAAGAAACCGTGCGAACTCCCTAACAAGGATACATCTCACGCCAGACGTCAGATGATAAGCCTCATCGGACGCGTCCTGACCAGACACGTGCTCACGACTCTACTCAATCAACGCGACCCAATAAACGGGCACGCGCGGAGCCGAAGGACAAGGAATCTCAATATAAGGAGAATAAGAAATGTGCCGACGTACAGTGTGGGTATGACATGTACCAATTGACCCCTGACGGTTATTGGAATGGAAGACATGCACCCAACTGCACACACTTCCTTACGAAGTGTGACAAGCGTGAGAAGACCAATGGCTAGCATGCCAAGTCTTGTGACAAGAAGTCCGACATTAAGTTGGAGTGAAAGTACTACCAGGTACAATCGTTACAAAGAAATACAACGACTCCTTAGATGAGCGTGTAATAATCCCTGTATATTGCAACGGAAATAAAGTCCTTGCATTGATTGATCCTGGTTCAGAAATTTCATGTATATCCGACCGCTTTGCATTTATGAAAGACATTGAAAGGCGAATTCAAACTATTCACCTTATTTTAGCAGATGATAAAACTTCTAAGTGTGATACCATGGCCGCAGATGTTAAAATCTCACTGGCTGATGATAGAAATATAACAACTCAAGCTGTGATGGTTAAGATGTCACAGAAGCACGACATTATAGTCGAAATGAGCCATTTTCTAACGCTAGCGCTGACCGTAACAGGTTTACCTAACAACATAGATCCATTAAAGGATCGATCAGACGATAGTTGTCTGAAACCATATGCACCACCGTCAGACACAGTCAAGGAATTAATTCCTGGCTTTACCGAAAAAATAATGAATCTTGTATTAGTAAAATAGAATATAAAAATAACCGACTGGGCGAAATTCAACTTTAACGAAGGATACATCAGTCTTGACTTAATCAAGATAGACCCATACTAAGCTCAGATGTCCTTCAAGAAACTATGCTTCTTGGAGACATGAAGCTGTAGTTAAAGAACAACTCGAGAAAATGTTATCCGATGGGGTAATCGAAATCAATTACCAACAAACGCCAGTTAACTTAGCGTTATTGACAGTTGATCAACACAACCCTGACGGGACAAAATAATGAATATTATATTAGTAAAATAGAAGATAAAATTAACCGACTGGGCGAAATTCAGCTTTAACGAAGGATACATCAGTCTTGACTTAATCAAGATAGACCCTAACTAAGCTCAGATGTCCTTCAAGAAACTATGCTTCTTGGAGACATGAAGCTGTAGTTAAAGAACAAGTCGAGAAAATGTTATCCGATGGGGTAATCGAAATCAATTACCAACAAACGCCAGTTAACTTAGCGTTATTGACAGTTGATCAACACAACTCTGACGGGACAAAATAATGAATAATATATTAGTAAAATAGAAGATAGAATTGACCGACTGGGCGAAATTCAGCTTTAACGAAGGATACATCAGTCTTGACTTAATCAAGATAGGCCCGTACTAAGTTCAGATGTCCTTCAAGAAACTATGTTTCTTGGAGACATGAAGCTGTAGTTAAAGAACAAGTCGAGAAAATGTTATCCGATGGGGTAATCGAAATCAATTACGAACGAACGCCAGTTAACTTAGCGTTATTGACAGTTGATCAACACAACTCTGACGGGACAAAATAATGAATACTATATTAGTAAAATAGAATATAAAATTAACCGACTGGGCGAAATTCAGCTTTAACGAAGGATACATCAGTCTTGACTTAATCAAGATAGACCCTTACTAAGCTCAGATGTCCTTCAAGAAACTGTGTTTCTTGGAGACATGAAGCTGTAGTTAAAGAACAAGTCGAGAAAATGTTATCCGATGGGGTAATCGAAATCAATTACCAACAAACGCCAGTTAACTTAGCGTTATTGACAGTTGATCAACACAACTCTGACGGGACAAAATAATGAATATTATATTAGTAAAATAGAAGATAAAATTAACCGACTGGGCGAAATTCAGCTTTAACGAAGGATACATCAGTCTTGACTTAATCAATATAGACCCTTACTAAGCTCAGATGTCCTTCAAGAAACTATGCTTCTTGGAGACATGAAGCTGTAGTTAAAGAACAAGTCGAGAAAATGTTATCCGATGGGGTAATCGAAATCAATTACCAACAAACGCCAGTTAACTTAGCGTTATTGACAGTTGATCAACACAACCCTGACGGGACAAAATAATGAATATTATATTAGTAAAATAGAAGATAAAATTAACCGACTGGGCGAAATTCAGCTTTAACGAAGGATACATCAGTCTTGACTTAATCAAGATAGACCCGTACTAAGTTCAGATGTCCTTCAAGAAACTATGTTTCTTGGATTGACAGTTGATCAACACAACTCTGACGGGACAAAATAATGAATATTATATTAATAAAATAGAAGATAAAATTAACCGACTGGGCAAAATTCAGCTTTAACGAAGGATACATCAGACTTGACTTGATCAAGATAGACCCGTACTAAGCTCAGATGTCCTTCAAGAAACTATGTTTCTTGGAGACATGAAGCTGTAGTTAAAGAACAAGTCGAGAAAATGTTATCCGATGGGGTAATCGAAATCAATTACCAACAAACGCCAGTTAACTTAGCGTTATTGACAGTTGATCAACACAACCCTGACGGGACAAAATAATGAATATTATATTAGTAAAATAGAAGATAAAATTAACCGACTGGGCGAAATTCAGCTTTAACGAAGGATACATCAGTCTTGACTTAATCAAGATAGACCCATACTAAGCTCAGATGTCCTTCAAGAAACTATGCTTCTTGGAGACATGAAGCTGTAGTTAAAGAACAAGTCGAGAAAAATGTTATCCGATGGGGTAATCGAAATCAATTACCAACAAACGCCAGTTAACTTAGCGTTATTGACAGTTGATCAACACAACTCTGACGGGACAAAATAATGAATATTATATTAGTAAAATAGAAGATAAAATTAACCGACTGGGCGAAATTCAGCTTTAACGAAGGATACATCAGTCTTGACTTAATCAAGATAGACCCGTACTAAGTTCAGATGTCATTCAAGAAACTATGTTTCTTGGAGACATGAAGCTGTAGTTAAAGAACAAGTCGAGAAATTGTTATCCGATGGGGTAATCGAAATTAATTACCAACAAACGCCAGTTAACTTAGCGTTATTGACAGTTGATCAACACAACCCTGACGGGACAAAATAATGAATATTATATTAGTAAAATAGAAGATAAAATTAACCGACTGGGCGAAATTCAGCTTTAACGAAGGATACATCAGTCTTGACTTAATCAAGATAGACCCATACTAAGCTCAGATGTCCTTCAAGAAACTATGCTTCTTGGAGACATGAAGCTGTAGTTAAAGAACAAGTCGAGAAAATGTTATCCGATGGGGTAATCGAAATCAATTACCAACAAACGCCAGTTAACTTAGCGTTATTGACAGTTGATCAACACAACCCTGACGGGACAAAATAATGAATATTATATTAGTAAAATAGAAGATAAAATTAACCGACTGGGCGAAATTCAGCTTTAACGAAGGATACATCAGTCTTGACTTAATCAAGATAGACCCTAACTAAGCTCAGATGTCCTTCAAGAAACTATGCTTCTTGGAGACATGAAGCTGTAGTTAAAGAACAAGTCGAGAAAATGTTATCCGATGGGGTAATCGAAATCAATTACCAACAAACGCCAGTTAACTTAGCGTTATTGACAGTTGATCAACACAACTCTGACGGGACAAAATAATGAATAATATATTAGTAAAATAGAAGATAAAATTAACCGACTGGGCGAAATTCAGCTTTAACGAAGGATACATCAGTCTTGACTTAATCAAGATAGACCCTTACTAAGCTCAGATGTCCTTCAAGAAACTATGTTTCTTGGATTGACAGTTGATCAACACAACTCTGACGGGACAAAATAATGAATATTATATTAGTAAAATAGAAGATAAAATTAACCGACTGGGCGAAATTCAGCTTTAACGAAGGATACATCAGTCTTGACTTAATCAAGATAGACCCATACTAAGCTCAGATGTCCTTCAAGAAACTATGCTTCTTGGAGACATGAAGCTGTAGTTAAAGAACAAGTCGAGAAAATGTTATCCGATGGGGTAATCGAAATCAATTACCAACAAACGCCAGTTAACTTAGCGTTATTGACAGTTGATCAACACAACCCTGACGGGACAAAATAATGAATATTATATTAGTAAAATAGAAGATAAAATTAACCGACTGGGCGAAATTCAGCTTTAACGAAGGATACATCAGTCTTGACTTAATCAAGATAGACCCTAACTAAGCTCAGATGTCCTTCAAGAAACTATGCTTCTTGGAGACATGAAGCTGTAGTTAAAGAACAAGTCGAGAAAATGTTATCCGATGGGGTAATCGAAATCAATTACCAACAAACGCCAGTTAACTTAGCGTTATTGACAGTTGATCAACACAACTCTGACGGGACAAAATAATGAATAATATATTAGTAAAATAGAAGATAAAATTAACCGACTGGGCGAAATTCAGCTTTAACGAAGGATACATCAGTCTTGACTTAATCAAGATAGACCCTTACTAAGCTCAGATGTCCTTCAAGAAACTATGTTTCTTGGATTGACAGTTGATCAACACAACTCTGACGGGACAAAATAATGAATATTATATTAGTAAAATAGAAGATAAAATTAACCGACTGGGCGAAATTCAGCTTTAACGAAGGATACATCAGTCTTGACTTAATCAAGATAGACCCTTACTAAGCTCAGATGTCCTTCAAGAAACTATGCTTCTTGGAGACATGAAGCTGTAGTTAAAGAACAAGTCGAGAAAATGTTATCCGATGGAGTAATCGAAATCAATTACCAACAAACGCCAGTTAACTTAGCGTTATTGACAGTTGATCATCACAACTCTGACGGGACATTTAAGAAAGTTAGAGTATGTTTAGATATGAGTCCAACAAATAAGTTATTGCCGACTCATAGTTTTCATCTCCCTCGTATAAACGAGTTACTGAGACGGATGGAAGGTGCTATGGTGTTTACAATCATAGACCTAATACAGGGGTATCATCAAATGCAAATTTATGAACCCCATCGTAAGTACTCTAATTCTACTTAGAAGGGTAACAAATACAGGTTTAGAGGTGCACCTTTCGGGTTGCACTCCTTACCAGCATTTTTCCAACATGTATTGGAAGCAAAGTGTGCAGACATGCCTAATGTGCAAGTCTACATAGATGACATAGTCATCTTTTCAAAGACTAAGGGCGAATATGCCGCATTAGTCAAATGAGTCCTACGGAGACAACGAACAAGACTTCAATGTTAACGAGGAGAAATGTCACTTCTCAATTAGTGAAATACAGCTCTTAGGCTATAGTGTATCTGGGGAAGGTATTAAGATCGACCCCGGCAAGGTGGAACACCTGTTAGATTCGGCGAACACCAACTACAGGTAGAGATGTAAATAGCATGTGTGGATTTGTAAACTTCTTCTCTGACGGAGTACCACACGGATTTATAAAGGTAAACTAGGAGACTTATAGACCAAAGAGTGTGATGACACATTTAAAGCGCTCAAGCACGCAGTCCAACAAGCCCCTGTTGTACACGGACCAGTCGATGACGTGCCTTTTGAAATAGCAACGGACGCATCTGACTTAGCGCTCGGATGCATACTATACCAGGTTAAAGATAATAAACCTAGGTATATACAGTTCTTTAGCCGACCAATGAATGCGTCACAGTTGAATTATCCAACTGTGAAGCAAGATCTACTAGCCATAGTAGCAGCTTTAAGACACTTCCACGATTAACTATACGGAACAGCTTTTACGCTGATGTGTGATCAGAAGTCCCTTCAGTATATGAAGGATATGAAGCCAGACTCTCAATTACTGAGCCGATGGCATGATACGATTTCAAAGTTTCATTTTGATATCAAACATCTACCAGGGATACATAACCACTTACCGGATATGTTAACACGCTTCGTACCGGACTTTAATAAAACCGTACGTGAGTTACTAGCCACTGACTGGAAATGTAATCCCAGGTGGTTTGAACTGGCTTAAAAGATATTGAGCCACATACAATTGACATGTTTGCTGCACATCATAATGCACAACTAAAGAGTTATGGGACTTTATATCATCCTTTAGGAGACGCCTTTCAACTAGACCTCTCCAAAAATGGTGCGTGGGATAATCCACCATGGCAGTTAATTGCCCAATTATTAAGTTAAGTTCATATACACAAAGCTATCATCGCGTTGTGTTGCCCATTACGGAGTAAAGATCCATGGCTCAGTAAATTAATAAGCATTATACAATACGAGCCAATATATTTAGACAGGGAAGTAGATATTTTCCTATATCAGGGTACCCGAGCCGTCCACAAGACGTCCTGGAGACATACTATAATGTGTCGTATAGGTCCTATTGGAACAACCAAATGGACCCTTTCTGAGACCTCCCTTAACAAGGTCAAAGAATCGGAGATTTCACTCTCCACTAGATTGAAAGTTAAGCAGTTCAAAGGCAACACAGCACTTGAAATCTGTGCACAAGAGACACAATCTACTAATGACAGTACAGTTAAGAAGCGTCAGTCTCTAGCTATGACTCTGTTTAATAACATGAAGTCCAAGCCCGAAGTCTTTCAATCACTCTTTCTAAAGGGATTAATGAAAGATAATCCCGAAGTATATACACATATAATGCGACTAATAAATAAGTCAGGTATATCAAACACACATGAGCGCACTCGTGACACGCATGCGAAAGAAGGACAGGAGTCTGGAAACACTACAGACTTAGAGACCACGCAAGTAGATTCTCAACACCCTATTTTTATTCTGGAAGAGTAGAACGATTAAACCATTTTTGCTTGGCTGACGCAAAACCACCAGAACGTAGTAGACGCACTTAAAAATGCTAAGCAAAATGGGATCGCGCACCCTAAGCTGGCAACTGTAGTTGAAAGAGTATATCAGTCATGTACAGACTGTGATCTCAACCAGATTAAGCGCTATGGGCGCACCGCTTAAGAGTGTGAATAAAGATGTTCCATGGCGCAGGGTCATCATTGTTCTAGTTGACCTGCCCATGTCCGAGCACACAGGCGACCGTTACGTATGACACTTCTTTGATGTGGCGTCACAGTAAAGCTTGCTCTATCTTTTAAAGGACAAGAGTGCGCAGACCGTGGCAGAATTATATTGCCAAGGCTTTGCTGACCACGGGTGGCCAGATAAAATGTGCACTAATAATGGTACCGAGTTCTGCGATGACGGAATGGAATCGTTAGTACTCGTATCAGGCATGTGTCATAAAAGGAGTGTACCATATAAACCGCAAACACAATGATTCTACTGCACCTCTTGACCGCTCCGAATTCAAAGACATTATTTGGAGAACGGATAAAAGAGAATATAGACATTATCGTACACGCTTTATAGACGGTACAATCGCTGAATTAACTTCAGACGCTTTTAGAAAATGGCGTAAGCGCCTACATAAGTCACAGGCTGAAAAAGATAGCATGTTCCCATCGTCTGAAGACACGGAAGTTAGAACTTACCCGCCAACAGCTTTTATCCTGAACTTTACTGCTCATCCTTGTTATGCTCCAAAAACATTGAAGCGTAAGAAACGTCCAGTTGACCACCACGGATCTACTGGACATAAACCCAAAACTCACAAGGTAACCGAGAACGCTTAGCTTCTCCGCCTGAGAAGCATTGACTATACGTTATGTTACTTAATGTTTTCGACCCGTTTTCCTTTCTCGGTTTTTGACCCATAATCAGCTGGAGTGAGCAACTTGCTTCTCTTGGGTCTCAAAGCTGGGTGGGGGATGTGAGCCGGGCCTCCACATTAGAATCTTGTAATATAAACGTACTTTTAAAAGTGCGTAAACTTAGTTTTCCTTAAATGGGGTTTAACGGTTTTATTGATTAATACCTTTTCCATTTTACATATCAGATATTTGGACAAGGCCATTAAAAGGCCCCAGTAAAATACCAAATATAGGATTTGGTCTAGTTCTATTAATAGAACTATGTTTCCTTTCCATATCTATTTATATCCGAGTACTTCTGTAGCGAGATGGCTCAACCGAACATAGGTTTCTAAGGACTATTAGCGTTGCTCAGTTCATCCTACGTTCAGCCACCCAGATGTGCCAGTTTGATGAAGGGCTAGTCGGTAATTCTTGATAAGTGACAAGTTATTGGTTAACACAAAAACTATGGACATCAAGAGCATTTTTTCCTATTTTTTTATTAAGATAGGATTTTATGAGTCTCTCGGATTCGTCCCAACGAAATATACCGTAGTTTCTAATAGAGTGACACCGAAGCACAAATAAAGGCGAAAACAGTACTGAGAGGACTATATATAGGCAATGTCAGTCTCAGCCTCACAATCCCTCAGAGTATTGCTGTTTTCACGAGGCATACCTAACTTTACTAAAAGACTCATTTCGGTTATTTACTTTTAAATTTTATTATACTCAGACTTATCCTAACCGTTTATTTACTCTAAGGCGTTAATATCGCATTGATAGAGCGAAACTTACAAGTTGAAATCCTGAGTATTTGGAAGGCTGTGAATAGATGTCAGAAGCTCAACCGCCATGGCCATGGGATGGATAAGTAGGAATATGTATTGTTTCAAAAGAGACAAGTTACAATGTATGTACATATAGTATGGCTCTCATATTTGTTGTAGTGGTTCGGGAAAGATCGATCATGGGAAGAAGTGGTCAGTAAGTTCCCGTTTGAACCTTGAGCCAAGTGAGTCGACGATGGATGATTTGCGTTTGGTCAATTCAGTCCGGTGCTGACAAAAAATTGACACCATCGAGTGTGCCACGTGTTCACTTGCTGACCTGCTAAATAGCGTACCCACCTTTGTGGCACGGATTGGGTCTGCACCATGTAGTGTCGTGATCAGAATGGGTTAGTACAGAGTACGAAAAGTCGAGTAGGACCAGGTTATCGGTTGAGGAGCGAGGCTGGGAGTGATCCGATGCCGCACCAAACCACGGATGCACTCGGTATTGTAGAAATACGGCCTCCGGTCACTCTAAAACATCAAGATCAAATGAGATAACACATTGTTTTTCATCTGTATTTAAAATAATTTAATACAAGTTCTTTTTCCAATATTTACAAAGTGTTTTAAATTCACTTTGATGGCTCCAATAGCCTGAGTATTTGGTATGACTCATTTACTTGGACCTATATGAGACGATAGTAGATGTAGGATATTATAAAGTATATTTTATAATCTCTGAACTACTATTTACATATTTTGGTCTTCCCACCAATCTCCAAAATTCAATAAGTCTATTTCTTTTTTTAACTTTTCTTCAGATGGAACTTTATTTATATTGGCTAATATATTGACTTGACTTACGTTCTTATGTCTATCTACAAATTAGACATGTGATCATGAACAATTAGTACGTCTAGTAAATATTATTCAATAAAGAACAGCTAGAGGTACGTCCTATGTGATCGAGGATATTAAGGCTCTCACCAAGAGGCAGTCCCGATCATTCTTACACAAGCTACCACTGCTAAACCCTAACTGACTTAAATTGTATCTTAGTTTAAATAACATAGTTTAAAATATAGAAATATCCATCGAAGTTAATATATTTGTCAGTTACTTAGTATTTGCCGTAGTGTACTGCTTCTAGACTGTCTAACAATTGCTTACTATCCGGCGACAGGACTGTAAGTATTCTATACTACCTCATAGTGGCTATTACTACCCTAAAGTTAGCTACACGCTAGCTATTGTACCTAGACTTTATTAATTTTCCTTTTCTTGAGATACTACTATGGCAAAATGTAATTCTAAAGGCAAGGGAACCGCCAGATCTAAGCCTGCAAAGCCAGTTGAGGTTCCTGGGATACTGGGGACGCTGGTCCGTCTGGTACTGAACCTGCCGTTGAAGCTGTAGAGGAAGCCGTTTCTGAGCTTGATTCTGAGGAAAACTCGAGTATGAATCGTCGGACCCTACATCCTTGGAAGTGGAGGTCCGAACTGCCGTGGAAAGGCTCGCCAGCGTCGTGTGTCTCCTAATAGTGCAACCCAGGGAATGGCTATATCTCCTGAACAAGTGGAGGAATCGTCTCGAGATCGACGATTTATTACTATTAAAAGTCAGCCCAATTCACCTATTAACAAAGATGGCGGCGTTCCATTTCGTGAAATTTCATTGAATGCCTCGTCATCGAAGCCTTGCCACTGAATGTTGGGGCGGAAGGCGTAAATGTTAGGGGCGGAAGAAGCACATGTTGGGGACGCCATAACTCGACAACGAGTGGTTGGGATCTTCTCAATCTCGACGCCATTTGAACCGCAAAGATGAGCTTTTAAATGAGCTAGCCGCTGCCGCAGCTTCTGACCCTTTGATCATATCCCACGTGGCCGATATTCTTTCTATACTGAAGAAAAAAATATTCCGAGCCAGGTTTCAAATCTGGGGCCACTGGTCTACCAGCCAGCAGGGTTACCACTGAGCCAGTTACCGCTGGTGAAATAGGTAAAACCTCTCGATTTGATATATATAGCTCGGAAGCTACAATCGACCATCCTCTCGACAAAACTAACCCTGTCATAGGCTATGATCGTATGGAAATCGGTGAGGCTTACCACCCTCATAACATCGATCTCTCATTTACCATCTAACCCTGGTTATCACGACTTTGGTAATCGGTATACCAGACCCTCACTAGAGAGTACCCACTCTAGCTCTGAAGACGAGGAAGTGAGAACCAGACAACAACGTCTCAGGCTATCACGTTCTGATATGTAAGTCCTTGAGGACCGTCTATTGAATGACTCTAACCTTGACGATAAGAAAGCAGATAACATTCGCTATCTAATCGATAACAAGAGAAAGAAGATAGACTACATCTTGGCACTAACAGCCCGTAGCACTGAGCATGAGCCTCGTGAACGCTTCGAACCAAGCTTTATTTAGCAGCTAGGTGACGCAAAGGCTGAGATCGATTTCAATAATAATGAGAGTACAGTGGAAACACTGAAGGCCATTGACCACCTTAAGCGTTAGTTGATTTACTAGTGAGTTAAATATCATGCTATCGCGCACAGACGATAAGAACACTCAGAATTCCCGAAGTTATCCAAAGATATTTTCTTCAAAATGGAATTGTGGACATATCGTGAAGTTCATAACACAATGCATAGATTCTTTGATAAGTCCATGTTCTTATATCAATGTACAGCACTCGTTAGAGCCCTACTAGACTCCACAGACGCAACAGAGGAAATCAAGGGGGTGCTCGATGAGAAATGTACTCAGCAAGCATGTCACCCGGTATTTCACTGATTCAGAGCAGTTCAATAGAGTAATCATTATCAGACTTAGACTCCACCCTGTAGACAATCTACTCGATAAGTCTCTCAATGACATGGACACAAATACACCAAAGGTTGTGTACCGTGTCAAGGGAAAAACTCTCAAAAAGGGCGTCCATCCCTTAAATCAATTTCGGCCGCATTTCCACGTGACAAATGTAAGTGAACACTACAGGCCCACTACTGGACTCAAACAGAGGCAACACATATGTGTTAGTGTGGCTAGATGTACACTCATCAAACTTAAGAGCATGGTTAACAAATTGCAAGAACGCTGGTACTACTAATATATGAACATGGATTCTCACGAGCCATATAAACAGACAAATGCCCTGAACTCAATGATGTAATTGCATAAGCGCCGACACAACACTTGGTCTCTCGCACGTACCAACCTAAGTTTTAGTTACAACCGAGTGATCACATATAGACCTCATACCATTGCTAATGAAACTCATTGAGTAAAACCTAGGTAAATGGTGTTCACGGCTCATATTCATACAAATGGGTCAGATTCTACGTTCATCAAGACATAAATCACCTCGCCAATGTGTCGTATGGACACAGACAAACTAAACTAGCAGACTATAGTACAGTAGTGAATGCACTAGGGACAACACTATCACGGGGACATTATACCACTATCATGGGGACATCAATCGAACAATCTAGGAGAGTCGATCAGACCACGCCTAGGCACTAATGTTGTGCAATACCATGAGATAATGCGCGCAGCATATGACCAAAAATTCCAAAAGAAGTACATACACTTCCAGGAAGAGGACATTGTATTGGTTCGCCACCAAGCTGAAATGAACAAAATGACAGCACCGAACGATAGGCCGAACAAAATAACATGCAAGTGGAACAACGGGTATTTTATCGGTTAGTGATGAGTTAATCGGCCACATAAAGAAGGTCAGTGCTTTAGAGGCCTTCATTCCCAGAAGCCCAGAGCAGCTAGCCGAATAAACATAGTTGTACCCGATATTACACATCGGCTATCAACAGAGACGATGGATCACATGATTACCTACTGCAATGAACAGATTGAGAGTTCACCTGGGCACATGAAACAGATATCGCAAATACTGATGTTCTTGCACTCTGCCGACAAAGCACTAGACGCAAGCGATAGCAAACCAGACCGAAGCAGGCAATAACAACGAACACTGACGAACGAGCAGCAAGCAACAGGAAGTGCACAAGGTGGGAAACTTACTCAAGTTGCACTGATACCGAGGAAAATTCAGACTTTTCTCACCGTATAGTATGCCCCATCCACGCTCCAAAGGGAGAAGGACCAAAGACCCGGTTGTAGAGCCACCGTTGAAATGCGTTTTCCCAAACTAAGTTGATATGAACCGAGAGCACAGATCATGTGCGTGGTTGAGAACTCTCGTGATAGTATGATTGCTTAGGCAATACGTATAAATATATAGTTGTGGTAGGTTTTGTATCGTATCCCTCTAAGGGATGAGTTGTTCCTACAAAATCTCCAACATCGAAATGATATAGTACTGTAAGTTGTCACTTCCTACTCCTACGCAGGTTCATAAGTGCAACGTTGGGGGGCTGGATCATCTAGGGGCCAAATTATCAAAGCCAATACAGACCTCAAAACCGTATAATCATCAAACACCGAGTTTTGGGTCCGGATACAAACATTCTTGATAGGTGAAAGAAACACGCAAGTAGAATTCTGAAAGTAGAAAATATAAATAACTAATTATGAGTCTGTTTGCTTCAGGCTGGGGGCATTTCCTTGTAGCATCTAGGAACCAGATAATCAAAAAGTCAATCTAACCCCTAAAACAATAGAATCTGATTTTTGGGTCCGGATCCATATTTCTGATATTGAAGTCATCAAAAATATTAACGGTAGAACCGGCGAGTTAAACTGGGACCCCGCGCGTGAGAGAAACACTCAAGTAGACCCTTGAGTCTAGTCCATTAGAAAACACGAATATAAACTCAATTCGATTCTAGACTAGTTCAGACTAGGGACTTTTCCTATCTGATATAATTGTACTTGAGAATTGGTATATTGTTTTATTTGGTTGTAGCTTTCCAGTTATCCTCCATACTCTACAATCAGTCAGAGAGCAACCTAGGACTTATTCTCAAATGAATCTATTTATATGTGCGTCAGCCTGAGAGCACGTGAGAGTGATTTGAGACTTGTTCTCGGATTGGTTTATTTATAGATGAACCACCGGCCTGCTCAAAGGTACGTAGCAGTGAAATAATATTTTTATTTCTAGAAATACATCATGGTACTAAAGTGTTCTGCATAAGGTTTCCCAAACTGATCTTACAATTTTTAACCTTGGCCAACCCAAGTTTTAAACACCATCAGTATACAACTGAGGAGATATAAATCAATCAATTCGAACGCATCAATCTCTGGATACATTCCCGCTTTGTCTTGACTATACACTTGTGGATTTCGTAGTGATCCACCATTTTAAATCGGTTGTTAATTTTTTTTAGCAAAGGTCGGAAGTGAAAATCGACATTATTCCGACAGCAACTCTTATTCAATATATTTGTTGGTAGAAAATTCAGCAAGTGAATGTCTTTCCTTAAGGAGTCTGCCAGCCTCCTACCCTGGCGCCAGTTGCGTGAGAATATACTTAACGCCTTCTTTGAAGATGCACGTGACCGTGAACTTCTAGAGTCTCGCAAGACCTTTGCGAACGATACTACTATTCGAGGTGCTCTAGCTCATATGACATATATGAACACTCAGATGGGAGGTCGTACCTATACTGGCGAATATTTATTAATTTGTCAGATGATGGAGACTCAGGGGGCTAACCTTTTTCAGAAGGTCAATGATGATATCATCGCCTATGGTGATTTGCGATCTATGCCTTGGTCTGTCTTTTAGAAGATAGCTCAAAAGCATACCAACTCATCTACTAGAGTACTTAGTACCTCGAGCTTTACCCAGCCCGCTAAGCGTACCGCGACAGAGAATAACACTGCGCGTAATACAAAGAAACCTCGCACTACTGCTGGAGGTGGTAAAGGCTCTACTTCTACTGAACCAAAGGGTGAAAGGAAGGAGAGAGCACCTTGCAAGAAGTGTGGTTACAACCTCACCAAACGTGATGGCAAGTGGAATGGTAAACACGACTCTGTTAAGTGTGCACCAGGCAAGCCAGATTTTGGGCACTATATGAAAGAGTGTACTACTTGAAAGGGTACTAACGGTTGACACAAAGATGATTGCAGGGACATGCCGGACGTCCAAGTTAAGCACTGACAGTTCTATATTTGTGTACTAGAGCAAGATTACGAGAAAAAGTTCATTAAAATCTATACCAAAGGAGTGTGATGATAAATGGAGAAAAAGTTATAGCACTTTTTGATCCAGGGACTGAAGTCTCTGCTATCTCACGCCGAGTAGCCTACGCTACAGATATGGCTATCCATAACGAAACAACAAATTTAATCTTGGGAAATGGCAAGGTTACCACTTATGAAGAAGCCATTGACCATGCAAACATAATGTTGTCTGATAGAAGAGAAGTAAACACTTACCTAATCGTTACTGACATGTCTCAGAAATATGATTCAATTATAGGTATGACTGATCTTCCTGACATGTCTCAAAAATACGATTCAATTATAGGTATGACTGATCGTCTCAGTTTAGGTACAACTCTCACTGGTCTGCCTAATGGGCTAGACCCAAATAAAGATCAGTCAGATGATGACATGTTAAAGATACCTAAACCTCCGGAAGGTAAAGCAAAAGATATGATTCCGCACTTTACCGATATAATTATGGACTTAATTACAAAATAGAAAGATTGCAATAACTGACTGGTGCATGTTTAAGTTCTCTAACGGGTACGTTAAGCTTGACTTAACAAACGTTGACTTCTCCAAGTTAAAGTGTCCTTCACATAACTACGTAAGTTGGAGACACAACGACGTTGTCAAAGCCCAAATCGAAGATTGGTTAAAACAGGGTCTAATTGAAATCAATTATGATACAACCCCAATTAACTTAGCTCTCTTAGCGGTCGATAAATATAAATCTGATGGAACGTTTAGTAAAACAAGAGTAGTACTAGACCTGTCGCCAATCAACCAACTAATTCCGCAACATAGTTTTCCCTTACCAAAGATAAGCAAGATACTACGCAAAATGGAAGGTGCGACTATCTTTTCCAAGGTAGACTTTAAAGCTGCATTCCATCAATTACAAATATATGAGCCGCATAGGAAATACTTTTACTTTACTTGGCAAGGTAAGAAGTACCAGTTTAAAGGTGCACCTGAAGGCTTACACATGTTATCTTCTTTTTTTCCAACAAGTTATGATGAAACTATTTGCGGACCTGTCGGATAGCGTATCAGTATATTTAGATGATATAGTTATCTTTACAAAGACAGCACATGAGCATGCTAAACTCGTTAAGGAAGTCTTAAAGCGACCAAACCATGCCAAACTTAAGATTAACGAGAACAAGTGTTCTTTTGCTAAAGATACTATACACTTGCTTGGTTACAAGGTATCTGCAGCAGGGGTAGAAATTGATCCTGGCAAGAAACAATTTCTGTTGAACTTATCAACACCGATTACTGGAAGAAATGTAAACTCTGTGTGTGGGGTTGTTAGCTTTCTCTCGGATTCGGTACTGGGAAACGAACCAGCGACCTAAACATTTTTTAGCGAAGTACTTTACCACCAAGCCAACACACCTGTTGATTTGGTATATACTCCACAATATTAATATTTTTTCAGTCTATATTTCCCTTTTACAGGAAATCTTCCCTCTTACAGGATGTCACAAGCAAGAATCAGAAATTTGTCTAAGTTTAATTTTTGGCCACATCTTCGAAGCAGACCTCGGGATCAATTTGTTTTTAAGAAGCTTAAATTGCGTCAAACTACATCTATAGCTTCAGGGGGAGTATTGATCACAGTAAACCAGGATTGTTTACCAAGCATAAAAAAACTACGGTCAAACACCAGAGGCTCAACAAGGTTTATTCCAGCATCAACCACGGAGAGAATCTAAACTCAGAGAGGGACACAGTAATATTACAGATGGAAATTAATCTCGGAGCCGAAGTGCCGGGAGTACGGAAACATCATTATAGAAAATCTCTGATGGGCATAAGGGCATCCCTAAATACCGGAGGAGTACAATCTAAACGTATAAGGCCAAAGATTACAATGGAAGCCACGATCAGTTGAAAACGTGGCGACGCTGCCTTTGAATTGGATAATAGAGTAAGTTAGGACCTTTTTCACCTCAAGAGGTGTTTTTTAAAGGCTCAAGGATTACGAGTCTAATGCATATAATAGCAGGGACTCGAATCAAAT
>LUCW03000967.1:17500-34304 GCA_001586965.3 Sphaeroforma sirkka | reverse complement strand
AGACAAATACATGAATGACTAGATATTACATACTGGAAAGACCCAATTCCGAGTCCAACAGAACCCGGGGATGAAGGAGAACACCTTCTTTGAGGGTGTGGAGATGCACCGAGCTCGTATGTTGAACCAGCTATAAGGCAATGGATATGTGATTGGTAAAATTAAACGAAAAATGTTTGGCAAATGAGTGAAACGTTTTTAAAAAACGAGTAAAACCTGTTTGGTAAATGCGTTGTGATGTCTCTGATGACTAATCCATAACGTATGTTTCTGCACCAGCTGTAGATCCTAGAACTAAAATTGATGTTGACATGTGTCAATGACATGTCAAAAGAATCTTCAACAACTATGACAGCCATTGACACACGTATAGTATGCAATGAGCAACAAACGAGAAATTCAACGAATCTTGCGAACCTCGAATCATATATACTAGAAGAATAGAGCTTCAACCACGTTAAGAAGGCATACTACACATAGTCACATAATTTTATTCTAATACAATATACAAAATAATATTGTATCGTATTGTATTGTATTGTATTATACATATAGTTAGAGAAATAGATATAGATATATATATATATATATATATATGAGGATGTAAATAAATATACAAATATAGAACATATATAGATATACATATATATATATAAATATAAATATAAATATATATATATATATATATATTTATATACATATATATATATAGTTGTACTCAAATACATACACATTTGAGCAAATGCAAGACTCATATACATACATACCAATCGTCGGATTCCCGACCATAACCGGCGAATCGGCATTCTCTGCGCTATGGCCACTGCCTAATATGCTCAACACGCGTTCCCCATCAGCGTTACTGATAGTTGTAGGTGAAGATCTGCGATGAGGCTTGTTGGGACTACTGTTGGTCGAGCTGGTGGCGAATCTGGATTTAAGACAAGAAAAGGTGATTGAAAGCTATTTGTAGAACAGTTGAAAGCATTTTTTTTATGTTTGTGCTTTGTTGTGATGGATGATTTTGAGTAATTAACGTCCTGCGATGGGTTTTGATTGGGTGAACACCTGTTGAGTGGGTGAGATATTTAATAATATACGCAATCTGATTGGGTGCTATTATTAGAACAGTCCACAGGGTTTACGAAGCCATGTCAGGATCAGCCCAAGAACAGTGGGCCATTTGTGGGAGACTAACCATAGTAAAGGCTACTACTAATTCGACGTCACTACTGTTAGTAAACCAGATATTAAGATACATCGATACTGAAACTGTGCTCACTCCTGGGCATTGACTGGGTTCAGACAATAGGGCTTTAGGGTTTTAGGGTTTTAGATGAACTCCTTCCGGTAGCAGGAACAACATTATGTGATAGGACGCCAAAAATGATGGATGAGTCACGCCCTATCCAATGAGGGCGAGGGCTGGCCTCGATGCAACCAAAAAATAACAACAAGAGCGGACTACGAACGCTAGTTCAATCTAATAACAAATACAAAAAAGACGGCAACAGTTTCTATGAATAGCGTGTACCTACCTATGGTTGAAAACCCGAGATGCCGAACCCCTGTGGGGCAGAGGCGACGCACTCGTCGCTCGGTTGCCCATTCCCAGCGAAGACGTGGAAAGACCCCTTTGTTGGCCCTCATTGCCACTGGTATCACCCCCGCTGTCCTCCATAATCGCCTCAGCTATATCGCCTACATCCTCACCTGCCCGCAAATGTGGCTTATGCGTGTGCGTGTGCGTGTGCGTGTGAGGTGTGCTTGTGTGTGTAGTCGCGAGTAATGCGCTGGTGTCTGTGTTTGGGTGTGCCTGTACGTGTACGTTCTTGTGTGTGTTGATCTCTGTCTCCACATCCCACTGCATATCCCCGCCTGTCTTAGCACCCAACCCTTCCTCATCTACACTCAGACTGAACTCGGGCTGTTTGTGCTGTGGCTGTGGGGTGACCTCACCTTTAGTCCCTGCACCCGTCTCGGCCGTTCTATTTATATCCACACTCCGTCTACTCACATCCGCACTCCTTCTATTTATATCCGCCATGTTCTCACCCGTTTCACTGCCCAGGCTGCTCCGTCGTTTCGCACGCCCTTTAGACCGCCTGTGGGATTCCTGCGTATGTTGTGGGTGTGTTGTGCCTGACGACTCCGACACACCGCTCTTATACCTACCTACGCCTTGTCCATACCTGCCACCTTGGGTGTGTTCCGGTATGAATGGCGCGGGTGTCCCTGACTTTGTCCGCCCCGCGCGCGTGGTGGGTGCACTCAGTTTGCGAGGTCCTTTATAGCCCTCAGTACCTGTATTTTGGTCGTATGTATTATATGTATTTTATTATACTATTATTATTATTACTATAACAGTCATTGTTATTATTATTATTATTATTATTAACAGCAATATTGATATTAATATTAATATTAATATTAATATATATATATATATATATATCATTTCCACGCATGCGCACGCAAACACATCCAACAATCACCATACAAAATCGAAGTACTAACCCATTCCCATACCTGAGGGTCCAGATGACACCGCTGGCGGAGACACACTCAACAGAGGCATGTGCGTACTGTTGGAGTCGAAGTCATTACTGTTGTACCATAGACTCTTGTTTGATTGGATGAGCATTGGTGAACTTGAACCTCTTCTGAAAGAACTAGCCCCGGCTTCCTGAACAGGTGCGGACCTATGCTCCTCCACTTGATGCAAGCGATCTGATTGGCTGGAGAGCGTACGCAGATTATTGCGCGATTTTGATTGGTGACTGTAGCATAGATTAAGCGGGACGGATAGGGAAAAATAAGAGAGAAAACACAGGGGTGTTTTGTCCAAATATTTATAAAGCACAGATGAAAACTATATATATATATATATATATATGTGTGTGTGTGTGTGTGTGTGTGTGTGTGTGTGTATGTATATATGTATTTATATATAAACATATATATACTATTATTAAATTTTATAGGTATAAGAAATAAGCAACATACTCAGCAAAGTCGAAGTCCATATTCTTCATGTCTAGTACTGACGCAGTGGAGATATTCATCGAGAGTGGAGTAACTGAAGATCTTCGGTGAAGGGGTACATTGATATCGTCTTCGAATCCTCTGTGAGTAAAAAGAGTTGGTATGTGGCTATCAATAGAGCATGGTGGGTATGTGACTGTTAATGAAACACGGTTAGTATGTGGTTATTAATAGAACACGGTAGGTCTGTGGCTATTAATAGAAGACATAGGAGGTACGAGGCTATAAATAGAAGCCATAGTAGGTGTGTGACTAATATAGAAGACATAGCAGGTATGTACCTAATGATAGAAGACATAGTAGGCAAACTGGCGATCAATTAAACCCAGATACCACAGCGTGACTATAAATCATCAATGAACGCATTAACAGCAAACACACATACACAGACGATCTAATCACCACACACATACAAAGACGATATAATCACCAGAGATCACAGAATGACTATGCATCTACAATGAACGCATTAACAGCAAACACACACACGCAGACGATCTAATCACCACATACATACAAAGACGATCTAATCACCAGAGATAACAGACTGACTGACTATATATCTACAATGAACGCATTAACAGCAAACACACATACAAAGACGAACGCCGTCGAGGTGGTAGTTTGTGGTCTCCTTTGCTCAAGTACTCGTCAAAGTCTGCGATCATCCCGTAGTCATCTGAGTGATTGATAGAGCAGTGAAAGTGGGTGGATGGCATGAGCTGGAGTCATGAATGGTGTTGACTAAAATAGGATAAGATTTTAACTCACTTCGTATTTATATTGTCTCTGGTATCTCAGTCATCTGAGCGATGGATAGAACGGCAAAAGCGGTGCATATCATGAGCTGATGCGGAGGATGATTTTGACTATATTAGGATGAAATTGCAACTCTCGCTCACACACAAACATAAACACTCACTCACTCATATTCTCTCTCGCACACTCACTCACACACTCTCTCACACACACGCACACACATGGTACTCCATATATGAAATTCAAACATGCAAGCCTTCGAGAACAGAATGAAGTATTTTAATATCAACACTGACTAGCTTGCACTTATACTCACATGTGTGGTAGTACAGGTGCTTACATGCACGTACACCCATATGTGTGGGAGTACTATAAAATACATCTATACGTCAACAGAAACAATCCCATTCAGCACACACACACCCTTAGAAACAAACGCTTGTGAGCTGCTTCCGAGGGCACTCCGCCTGGGATGAGGACGTGCCAGCTTCCCAAGCGTGATGCTAGAGACACGACCAATTGCTGTAGACGTTAAAACAGTAAGATCAATATGAAACATTAGTAAAAACAAAGCGCCAGGGGGCGAAGGGGAGGAAAAGGGGGGGAGTTTGCATAAACAAGATATGTAAAATTGATTTAAAGTAGAAGTGTAAATTTCTATAGCAATGTTTTGATATGTTTATATATGGATGAGTGAACATATTCATAGCAAAACATCTATCTATATACGTTGATATCAGGACAAATGCAAATATCCGTAGAAGAATACGCTTTGATATTTACATACGTAGGGGTGTGAATCGCTATACATGTGGCGAAAATTAAGGGTTTTAGTTTATATATTTATGTGTATGGAATTTATAATTATCACCAAAACACATTGGGCGTTGCACACTATCGCTGCATATATAGGCATACATACGTTCACATAAGTTTATCTACACTACACACACACAATAACAATCAAAACAATATATATATATATATATATATATATATATATATCCATCTATATAAATATACATCCATCATCACATCATCATCATATATATATATATATATATATATGTATATATATATATATTATATATATATATATATATATATATATATGTATATATTATATATATATATATTATATATATTAATACATATGTTACATGTATATACGTATGCATGTATAATATCCAATTATAATATGTATATAATATATTATTACATATATATTATATATAATATGTTAATATTATTAACATGCATGCAATAATATGCATATATATATATATTATTATAACATATATAATATTATAATATTGGCATGAATATATACATATTAATAATATTGGCTGATTGATGATGTGTTGATACATGGCCAATGTGTGTGTGTGCAGTACGTGTGCGCGTGCATGATGGTACATATTATAATATGTATATATATGTATGTATATAATAATATTACATATATGTACATATATATTATGTATATATACATGTATGCATGAACGTATGCATATGCATGCATGTATATATATTATATGCATATGTGTATATATATTATATATATATATATGTATTATATATATATATATATATATATATATATATGTGTGTGTGATGTGTGTTGTATGTTATATATATATATATATATATATACATATATATATATAATATCTAATATATATATATATATATGTGTGTGTGTGTTATATTTATAAATACGTTATTTATTATATATATATATATATATATATATATATATATATATATATATATATATATATATACATACATACACTCAAGACATGTGATTTACACACGTTACCCCCGTACACAAGTATAACTTCTCATACACACAAACATCTCTCACCCATGGAGGTGGATCCGTTCTCCTTGGATCCTCGGGGTGAGGTTTGGTTGTGTTGTGATGAGTTCCATATCTCAGGTGATGTCCTGCAGTCGGCGTCTGTTTCTTCGATGACATTTGCTATGACATTCACAGACGACCGGCGATTCACTCCTCTGTGCATTGGTATGCGTTAAAACAATTTTAATATTAAAGAATCAATTAAACCCCATAACCACCCACACACGGATTATAAAATAAAGTATATATATATAGAGAGAGAGAGAGATGGGCGAACAATGTTCTGGAGACGAACTTATACGACGAAGCACAACCCAATGCCAATACAAGGCACTCGTACTTGCTTAGCATTTGCAAACAACAGTGCTACTGATGTAGGGTTTAGGGTTTTAGAAACCTGTGGGAGATGTGAATGTACACCACAGTATCCCAGAGTAGTAGTCTACTTCCTGGGAAGAAAGAACACCGAAAGACCCAAACCCTAAAACCATAAAAACCTAAGCCCTACGCAACCCCAACGCTCACCTGGCTAGCACGCCAGAAGGAGAATATTTAGAGCCCGTTAATTGGCATCCTTCCCAATATAACATACACAAAAGTAAAACAATTCAAGACTATTTACGACATAACATAAAACGACCAAACCGATTAACGACATAAACAGAATATAGCAATCAAAGGCACGACGATTTACGACATAACATAAAACGACCAAAACAATTTACGACATTACAATACTGTGCCGCCTCCGTCTGCAGTCGAAAACTCACATGCCAGAGCGACAGAAAGTATTCTATAGAGCCCATGTGGACATAATAACACCTGATATCTATCACAATTTAATATACAAAAACGACAAAAACAATTTACGACATTACAATACTGTGCCGTTTCCTTCTGCAGACGATGATACGACAACTAACTATGCGAGCCAGACAGAAAATATTATATGAAGCCCATGTAGACATGATAACACCTGACATCTAACATAAAGCAATACACCATGACATATACAGACGCTAACTGTACGGTTGACTACGATACAATGGGCACATGCACACTATAACCATACATTTGACTACAACACAATAACACATACACACGATAACCGTACATTTGACTAAGACAAAATAATACATAAACACGATAGCCATACGTTTGACATCCACATAACATACAGTGCGGCTTCTCTCTGCATTCGGTGGTGAGTGAGGTTAGTGTGCTGGCGCGAGAGAAAGAACTCTTTGGATCCTGTGTAGATGTCTATGGCCTGGCCAATGGGATCCTCCAGTGTGATGTTGGGGGTGGCTGAGAAACGACAGGTGAGAGGGGGAAGGATGATGGGTTAGCTTACATGTGTGGGCAATACACGTACACTCATATAAACACACGCACACATGAGTGTGTAGATTTAGATATATATATATACATAGATGTATAGATATAGATATAGATATATATATATATACTCTCGTACACACGATACCTAAGAAAGAAAGTCATACTACGCGACGGCATACTGTCATTTCCACGCATGCATATATACATACACGTACATAGGCAACTCATCTACTCACCATTAATTCCCCCGCTCACATTCGCCATAGCCGCCTGGAAGAAGGTTGTACTAGGAGATGACATATTGCCGGTACCCATACCTAGGCCACCCATTACCATGCTCTTAGTCTTGTTAAGCTTGAGAGGTGCCAGTTCACTACCCACGTTGGTACCGAGTACCGTACTGTATGTGCGAGCAGTGTGTGTGTCGTCTGGACTTTCGCTTGGGACGCGGTTGACGTGTTGTGCTGTTTTTGAAGTTTCCCCTGGTATTAAAGGCAGGACAGAATAGTCAATTGCATATTCATGTATATGTATACATGAATATATATATATTGGCTCAGATATATTTTTACATACACTACAAACATACATGCGTACATACATACATACATGCATGCATGCATAGATACATACATACATACATTACATACATGCACATACATACATGCATGCATACATACATGCACATACATACATACATAATACATACATTACATACATACATACATACATTATACATACATACATACATACATACATACATGTTACGCATACATTACATACATACATACATGCATACATACATACATACATACATACATACATACATACACATACTACATACGCATACATACGCCACATGCATTACGTACGTACATGCATGCATACATACATTACCATACATGCATTACATTGCATACATGTCATGTGCATGTGCACATTCATACATCCATACCTACATACATGTATATATATATATATATATATATATATATGCATGCATATGCATATACATATTGATATTTATTATATATATATATATATATATATATATATATATATATATATATATATTTTATACATATATTCAGTCCCCCAGAAAGTGCGGACAACGTGAATAAACTAGTAGAGGCCTCTGAAAGCAGTTCATCAGCACCTAGTGCATATAGTATATATATACATACATACATACATATATATATATTTATATATATATATTATATATATATATATATATATATATATATATATATATATATATATATATATATATATATATATATATATATATATATATATATACGCACCTGATATACCAGCATCAGACAGGGTAACACCTGGATTGCGGGGTGAGCTACCGCCACTGCTTGTGACTGAAGCATTGAGTGCAGCAGTGAGTGCACCTACTGAGTCCAAATTTGCGGAATAGTGGGACTGTCCTCTAAAACTGGGCGCAATACTTTTCCTCTTGGTGGGGATTGGCGGATAGATAAACGAGGTGGTTTTGCTGGCAGAGTTCTGTATGGAATTAGGAGTGTTGAGTATAAGCTGTGAATTAGTTCACATTAATCCTTCTCTGTAATCATTGGATCAATACTTTGCTATGAGATTTGCTGTTTGGTTCACATCGAAAACGAAGAGTGTATGGAGTATCTGCAACGGAATTCGAATGTATACTTATGTATTGTATACGTTTTTAGAATTAGTCCGCCCTAACATTGGAGTGGGTGTATATCTGCATGGGAATGCCTATAGAATCTATGCATTGTATGTATGTAAAATTAGTCTATGCAATCAAAATTAGTCCGCCCTAACATTGAAGTGGGTGCATCTGCATGGAAATGCCTATTGAATTTATACATTGTATGTATTTTAAAATAGTATGCACACCACTATATCACCCGTACCTTAGTGGCATCCCCGTGATCTTGCCAGGTCTTCTGTTTCACTTGGCCTTTGCTTGACCGTCTCTCCTCAGGATGGGGTGATCGTGACAGGTGCAATGACCGCATGCCGTACATAGACGCCTGCCGCTTAACATGCCCAGCAGCTAGGCATTGTGGGTATACATGCATGTATGTGAGTATGTGGGTATGCAAGTATGTATACATGCAGGTATGTGAGTATGTGCGCGCGCGCGTATGCAAGCATGTATTAATGTAGGGATATATGCCTGTATGATAGTACGTGTGTATGCACGTATGTATACATGCATATATGTGAGTATGTTAGTATGTGAGTATGCGAGTATGTAATAATGTAGTTATACATGCATGTATGTTGTTAGTATGTGTGCATGCACGTGCATGCATACATGCATGTATGTGAGCATGTCAGTATGTGAGTATGCGGTATGTAATGAGCGCAGGTATACATGCATATATATGTTAGTATGTGTGTATGCGAGTATGTAATAATGTAGTTATACATGCATGTATGTTAGTATGCGTGTATATCCACGTATGCATACATGCACGTATGCGTGATATCAATGATGATGTATGCGAGTATGTAATAAGCAGCGCAGGCATACATGCATATATGTTAGTATGTTTGTATGCAAGTGTGTAATAATGTAGGTATACATGCATGTATGTTAGTATGTGCGTACGCGCCAGTATGCGCTAGTATGTATTAATGTAGGGATACATGCATGTATGTTGCTATGTGTGTATGCAAGTATGTAATAATATGTAATAATGTAGTTATACATGCATTTATGTTAGTATGTGTGTATTCCCACGTATGTACATGCATGTATGTGAGTATATGTGTGCGTATGCAAAGTATGTAATAACGTAGGCATACATGCATGTATGTTAGTATGAGTATATGCAAGTATGTATTGATATAGGGATACATGCATGTATGTTAGTTACGCGTGTGTATGCACGCATGTGAGTATACGCGCGTACGCGCTACGTATTAACGTATTATTTTTAACTTGTGTATGTTAGTATGTGAGTATGCGTGTATGCAAGTATGTATGCAAGTATGTATGCAAGTATGTATGAATACATGTCTGATAGTATATGTGTATGCGTGTATGCAAGTATGTAAGCTAGAACGTATTCATGTATGTGTGTATGTGTATATATATGTTTTAGTAAGCATAAAATGTATGTATGTAAGCAATATGCATGTAAGTATGTAATGTTGTTTTTTTAGAGTTTTTATTTTTGCAAAATGTGTGACATGTTCATCGAACATATATATCCATTGCATTTGGAGTTTCAAATAAACAGCTACAAGTTGTGCTGGTTGGTATGTCTGATGCGAGTCTTGACGTACTTTCCACCGAATTAATATATGTGTATGTATATGTATATGTATGCATATGTATATGTATATGTATATATGCATATGTATATATGTATATGTATATATGTATATGTATATATATGTATATGTATATGTATATGTATATATATATGTATATATATATATATGTATATGTACATGTATATGTATATGTATATGTATAATATATATATGTATATGTATATGTATGTATCCAGTTCTATCTGAATTAACTTGTTTGTGTATCTGTATGTACGTCAGTCAACGTTTATACATACTGAAGATAACGTGTGAATCTAGTATTAAAATAGAAACACTGGATATAGATTGGCAAGTAAGCAACGCCATTGTTCAGACATAAACAAATATGTACGTACATTGGCACAAACGTAAAGCGTATTTTCAAAACAAAAATAGATCGAACACACCTGCATGAATGAACATTTACACGCAAAGTACTTGTATACAATATTCAGATATACATACACATGTTCGTGCACTGACACTCACCTACAATTTATTTGCCCCAAACATGAAGGCACACAAATAACATATAGCAAACGCGTGCTCGACACTGAAACGTACATACATCTTGGTCGTGTGTCTACAAAGCAATTTGTAGCTGTGCTATAAATAGAACCAACCTTTACGGTTATACTATAAATAGAACCAACTATTTATAGCTTTACTATAAATAGAACAAACTATTCATAGCTTTACTATACATAGAGCCAACAAATTATGGTTACACTATAAATAGAACCTACTATATATGGTTATACTATAGATAGAACCTACTTGACTGGTTTACCGCAAGGGCGTGTGCTGATGAGTCTCGCGACCGCGAATAGTTGCGGCTCTGGGTATAGCTGCGTCCTCGTTGTTCTATAAATAGATTCCGGAGCAAGAAGTTGTACTATATTTAGACGTGGTGATCTCGGCTTGTTCTATAAATGGATGCTTTGTGATGTGTGCATGGCCATACAGCTATGTTGGAGACGACAAGAAGGCTCCAGCTTAACAGGCCTCTTTTGATTCCCCTTTGCAAACGCGTTGGTAGACGCAACGGTACATAGTTTATCTAAAAACCTAAATTCCTAAATCCCTCGCTGTGAAGTCACGGAACAAACACCGATAACCCATCCCTTGTCTTATGTGCACACGACAGTACACATGCAGGCCCGCTTAAGAGATAGCTGCATATTTACTCATGCATACGAATGCATACGCAGGCGACTGCACCTGATGATATAATAGCACATACACATGGACACACATCCATACATGTGCGAGTGCCTAAAGCATGCGTGTGCGTATGTCTACCATGTATTTATACGATGTAGGTATGTATTTCTCCGTGCTATGAACAATAAACCTACGTGTTTAATACACATAACGTATCGACAAAAAATACGTATACATGAAAACGTACCGTCATCATCAGCGTCCATTGGTGTGTCATTCCCAGGCGCGGTTAGACCAGAGTCTGTGCGTTTGGCACCATTGGCTTCCTGTACAAATAAAAGCACAGTACGCTTAAACACTAATACGTTTATGGATGATACGTTTATACACAGACGCGAATATAGTAGGTACCCTCAGCCGTATTTCCGCCCATGAGTGGACATGTGTATGGGCGTGGTGGGGGTGTACAGGCTGTCGTGCTCATGGGTGCTCAAAGGCCTGCTTATACGTTTAACGTGAGTGGTTTCCGCATTCTATATCCATGTGTCGCAGAACACTGGCCTACCTATGCGTTTAACGGGAGTGCTATCTGCATTTTACATCAATGTGTTGCATATGGGAATCCACCACAGTCAGGGCGAGTCTAAACGATTAACGACATTTTTAACGTTTAAAAAGTATAATATTAAAATTGAAAAAAGGGCCGACGTGCCTTGAAAGCTGTACTTTCGTTCCTCCAGGTGCCATAGGTGCACTTTTCTACGCACGTTTTTTAGAAAGTATACTCAGGACTATTAGTACGTTAATGACGTCACACCCCCTTTAACGAAAATAATAAAGTGACCTTTTACGTGCTTTGATCAGCGAGCGACGAATTTTGTCTCCTACCAATTGAATTTTTTTTCAAAAAAACCCCCAAAAAAACTGGACAAATCGATTCGGCTATACCATGGGCTTACGACCTTTGATGCCTTTAATTTAACGAAAATCTTTAAACGTTTAGACTCGTCCTCAGTGAATGCGACTGTGAGAACGGATAAAACCCTAAAACCCTAAAGCCCTGAAAATTCGACTGTGATTATGCATAACTAATTGGAGTTCGGCCGTATGGAGCCTGCGCCTGTGTATGCGAGTGAACCTACATATACGTGTGAAGTATGATACATGTACATATATACATACATACATACAAACATACATATATATATATACATGCATAAATATATGCGCATACACACATGAAGTATGTTGCATATACATACATACATATATACATACATACATACATACATACATACATACATACATACATACGTACGTACGTACATACATACATACATACATATCTACATACCTACATACAAACAAAGTGTGAACACATAGGAAATCTATTCACAGAAACAACGCACACATACCTCTATAAAATTCTCTAAACCCTCAAAACCAAAAACCCTAAACCCCCAAATACAAAAACTATAAATAAACACCCCCCTCACATACACAGCACACACGTACCTCTATGAAGTCAAACGCCTCCGATAGACCAAAGTCCGAATTACCACCCGCCAGCGGTGAAGCCGAGCCCATACGTTCCAGTCGTTGCATGTCACTCTCCCACTCGGCTGACTCATCGCCCCAGTGCGTCGGACTGTTCGCTCGCGATAGCACGGGCGACGGGAAATCAGCCACCGCCTCGGTGGTCTCCTGCGTACGTGTATAACAGGGAAGGGACGTTTGTATGGTGATAAGGATATATACGTTACTAAGGATATATACGTTACTAAGGATTTATACGTTACTAAGGATTTATACGTTACTAAGGATTTATACATTACTAAGGGTTTATACGTTACTAAGGATTTATACGTTACTAAAGATTTATACGTTACTAAGGATTTATACGTTACTAAGGATTTATACGCTACTAAGGATGTGTGTAAAGCTTTTACGTTACTAAGGATGTGTGTAGATGTGCGAGGTACGTACGCAAACACCGAAGCAGATACGCTAATGAAGTACTAAGGATACGTATAGAGGTACATTTATAGATTACAAAGTATATATATAAAGGTGCGTGAATACGTACGAGTATACCACATACACACTTATTCGATGTCAGTGTAATTTCATGTATTTGTACGTGTGTAGGGGACTATTTACACAGTAGACTACTGGACAGGGTAAAACCACCGCTACCTCGGTTGCCTTCTGTGTATTAATGATGGCACGTGTACATACCAAGTACAGTATACGTATTGCACATTGATTAATTATTCATGAAATTATACATTAAATATAATTTAATTAAATTGTATATTAATTCAATAGAAATTATTGAAAAATAAATTAATTAATTCTGAATTAATTTAAATATACAATAATTAAACAAATAATAATTGTATGACACATTAATTATGTATCAATTAGATTGTCCTTGAGTGGCCATGCACAAATGAACAATAGTGTATTATTTTAACTAGTATAAGTCTAATGAACAATAGTGTACTATTTTAACTAGTATAAGTTTAACGCACGAAGACATTGAGGGTACACACAACATGCACATCAAATTATAACATAAACAGAGTAGAAAGACAGGAGTCTACTAAACTTGTACACAACATACACATCTAATTACAACATAAACAGAGTGTAAATATAGGACTCTTTTAACCTTGTACACAACTCTATGTGTGCACTCAGCCGTGTGCCTGTTTGTAGTACAACCCAATACACAACCGGCTGGCTAGCACTATACTCACCATCTCAGTATCTCTGTCGTGACACATGGATCAGTGCTTATCCTATACCATAAAACGCAATGATGTGTGTGTGTATGTATGTAGATGTATGTATTTGCACTAACCACATGTTAATTTGTGCCCTGTATGCGCCAAGCAAACGTATATCTGTATCTTATATAACCCAAAGGTCATATATCTGTACCATACACAACTAAAGTAAACGTATCTCTGTTCTTCGCTAACCCTCTAAAGAAAACGTATACTCGTACCCTATATAGCCCAAATAAACACAACCCATGCGCGTACCTTGTACAACCCAAGTAAATGTATATTCGTACCCTACATAGCCCAAATAATCAACCCATGCGCGTACCTTGTACAACCCAAGTAAGGACGATATGCGGAAGTCCAAGCGTGTGTCCAGCACAAAGTCCAGGATCTCTATGATCCGCATTTTGCTCGAGATGACCAATTCAGTTATGTCCTCGGTGGGTTGGGTACGTTCGCCCATGCGTGTGAAGTTGCTCAGCGCTGCTCAGGTAAGTAGGTAAGCAAATGCCAAATAGGGTTTAGACTACAGTTTTAAAATAGATTACTCCTATTGACTGCACGTGGTTCTCACATGTCGCGTGAGGACTGAACTGTGCCTTCGCCCATGCGCGTGAACTTGCATCATGCTACGCGTTGTGGAATCATTTTAAGCCCACCAAATTGACACCACTGCTCCGTACGTTCGCATATGCGTGTGTATACATCTGCATATGTGTACATGTAGACATACCCTCAGAAGTACTTTTACCTAAGAAGTCCTCAGTTTCGGCCGCTCTGAAGTCATCATTGTTGTCGGATAGCGTCCCGTTATTCGTCCCGCTATCTCCCGCAGCCAGTGCCGAGCTCGCTACCGCCGATGTACGCCGGGCAATGGTCTTGAATAGATTCGCCATACCTTGCTTTATTCTAGAGAAGCCAATATAATATATGAAATTAAAAATAGAAAATTAAAAATAAATTTATATATATATATATATATATATATATATATGGATATATAGATATATGAATATATATATATATATATATATATATGCGCAGAAATACACACACAACAAGGGTAGTGCATATGCATGTATACCCTTCCGCAGTGCTTCCCCTCCTGTCGGGTGTGTCCAGCAGATTATCTTGGCTGTTATCCTTCTCTTTGTCGGTCATATCAAAATCACTATCCGCATCACCCTCACTGAACTCCCCTGTGGTTTGGAATACAAATTATTTACTATATTGATGAATATATATTATTAACTTTAGCAACCTGAATACAATTCATTTACTATATAAATGAATATATATCATCAACTTTAGTAATCTGAATACAAATCATTTACTATATAAATGAATATATATCATCAACTTTAGTAATTTGGATACAAATCATTTACTATATTGATGAATACAAATTATTAGCTTTAGTCGTCTGAATACAAATAATGTACTATACTAATGAATATAAACTATTAACTTTAGTCATCTGAATATAATTTCACTTACTATTATGATGAATAAAAATCATTAACTTTAGTCGTCTGAATACAATTCATTTGCTATATAAATGAATATATATCAGTAATTTTAGTATTCTGAATACAAACCATTTACTTCATAAATGAATATCAATTATTAACTTTAGAAACCTGAATACAAACCGTTTACTTTAAGTTAACTGAATCAACCCCATTTCGTTCAAACATCCGAACAGCAGATTGATTGATGTAGTGTCTTACATACACATCCTTTCGTTCAATTGTCCGCAGAATAACTAGTTCGTTTGGTGTTTCGCATATACACGGCATCTGATTCAGTGAAGAACATAAACCAGCTCATGCCCCACTGTACATTCAGGTTGTTTCATCTCGGGCGATGGACACCAACTATGAGGCTCTATAACTCACACATGGGAATATAATATCAATACAATTACTTTACACATGGAAGAACACTAGCCAATACAGGTACTATAAACAAGGGAGACAACGCCAATGCACTTTCTATAAACAAGGAAGACAATGTCAATACAGATATTGTAAACAAGGGAGAAAATGCCAATACAGATACTATAAAATTTAAAACAAGGGAGACAGAGCCAATACAGTTACTATAAACAAGGGAGACAACGCCAATGCACTTAAAACAAGAGAGACAATGCCAATACAGTTATTATAAAACTTTAAACAAGGGAGACAGAGCCAATACATTTAATATAAACAAGGGAGACAATGCCAATACAATTATTAAAAACAAGGGAGACAGAGCCAATACACTTACTATAAACAAGGGAGACAATGCCAATACTGTTAATATTTAGGGCGACAATGCCAATAAAGTTAATATTTAGGGAGACAATGCCAACACAGTTAATATTTAGGGAGACAATGCCAATACAGTTAATATTTAGGGAGACAATGCCAATACAGTTATTACAAAAAGGGGGGACAGAGCCTATACTTTTACTATAAACAAGGGAGACAATTCAAACACACTTATTATAAACAAGGGAGACAATGCCAATACA
>LUCW03000967.1:0-12500 GCA_001586965.3 Sphaeroforma sirkka | reverse complement strand
GTGTGTGTATGTTGGTGCATGTGTGTCTATGTCTGTGTGAGTGTGTGTGTGATTAATAGAAATGATATTAATGATACTAATATTAATAGAAATATAATATTAATGATAATAATACTAATAGATATCAAAAAATCAATGAACATACATATGATATAATATTGTACCCGTGTGTGTGAACATATACATATGTACACGGACGTTGTGTGTATATACACTTTACATACACGTCCAGAGGTCACAATTCACAGATAGAATAGACTCAATTAGTATACACATGCATGTCGCTATGTATATATATATATACACTACACTAAACTAAAATGCAAGTGTGATGACCTTCCTAATATTTTCATAAACATTCACAAACCCTAAACCATAAAACCCTAATATTCTAAAACACTGAGCGGGTGGGTGGGTGTGGATAGTGCTTACCTGACTACAGATGATCTCCTGTGTGAGTGCAATCGCCTTCCCGTGAGACTCGCACAGATCAGTCAGATAGCGGATGTCCGGTGCCTTACGTTTCTGTCGTAGCAGATCCACAAACGTACTAATTTCCTGTGGGAAGTATAAAATGGCGATTATTGATTGGATCCACAAACGTACTAATTTCCTGAACAAAATATAAAATGGCGATTATTTATTGGATCGCTTTGATGTGGAATATGCCAAATTCAATGAACACCTCAGACTGGTCACCCACTTCTCCAGTCCACAAACCGATGACACTGAGAGTGGATCTTAATTTCTCTTACGCGAATGCCAATCACAATACACCATATTCCGATTATATTACATATGCACTTGGTAGATTGTATTAAATATACAACAACAAAAACCCAAACCCTGGCTGTCTGGTTCAGTGCACATTTAAGCCTTGCAGCCCATTAGACCTAATACTGGCTACAAATATCACAGCGTATGGGACCTAATTTACACAATATACATACACCATGTGAGACCTAATTAACATAGCCACTCGGAATGCTCGGGACGTTTACGAAACCTTTTTTTTGGACAGTCGCTTCTTGAAGCTTCTCCTTAATATTCAGCAGGAATGAGATGGTTTTGATGACAGTACAACACATTCTATTGAGCTATTCCCGCATACCTACAAAGCCATATCTACGTCACTCAAAACTACTAAAACTCTAAATTCATGAAACCCTAAAACCCTAAAACCCTAAAACCCTAAACTCCTACTAAGTCATTTCTACGTCACTCAACCGCTAGAACCCTCAATCTCCAAAACTCTACAGAGCCATACCCAAGTCACTCAGACCCTTAAACAAAACCCTACAACCCTAAACCCCTTCAGAAACATACCTAGATCACTCAACCGCTAGAACCCTCAATCTCCAAAACCCTACAGAGCCATACCCAAGTCACTCAGACCCTAAAACAAAACCCTCCAACCCTAAACCCCTTCAGAAACATGCCTGGATCACTCAACCGCTGAAACCTCAGTCTCCAAAACCCTGCAGAGCCATGCCCAGGTCACTCAGACCCTAAAACAAAACCCTCCAACCCTAAACCCTTCAGAAACATACCTGGATCACTCAGACCGCTGGGAACCCTCAATCTCCAAAACCCTACAGAGCCATACCCAAGTCACTCAGACCCTAAAACAAAACCCTACAACCCTAAACCTTCTTCAGAAACATACCTAGATCACTCAGCCGCTGGAACCCTCAGTTTCCAAACCCCTACAGAGCCATGCCCAAGTCACTCAGACCCTTAAACAAAACTCCCTACAACCCTAAACCCTTCAGAAACATGCCTGGATCACTCAACCGCTAGAGACCCTCAATCTCCAAAACCCTACAGAGCCATGCCCAGGTCACTCAGACCCCTTAAACAAAACCCTACAACCTAAACCCCCTTCAGAAACATGCCTAGATCACTCAACCGCTGGAACCCTCAATCTCCAAAACCCTACAGAGCCATGCCCAGGTCACTCCAGACCCTTAAACAAAACCCTACAACCCTAAACCCTTCAGAAACATACCTAGATCACTCAACCGCTAGAACCCTCAATCTCCAAAACCCTACAGAGCCATACCCAGGTCACTCAGACCAGCCAAACAAAACCCTACAACCCTAAAACCCTTCAGAAACATGCCTAGATCACTCGACCAAGCTGGAACCCTCAATCTCCAAAACCCTGCAGAGCCATGCCCAAGTCACTCAGACCCTAAAACAAAACCCTCCAACCCTAAACCCTTCAGAGAACATGCCTAGATCACTCAGCAGCTAGAACCCTCAATCTCCCAAAACCCTGCAGAGCCATGCCCAGGTCACTCGGACCCTAAAACAAAACCCCTACAACCCTAACCCCTTCAGAAACATGCCTGGATCACTCAACCGCTGGAACCCTCAGTCTCCCAAAGCCCTACAGAGCCATGCCCAAGTCACTCGGACCCTTAAACAAAAGCCCCTACAACCCTAAACCCTTCAGAAACATACCTAGATCACTCAACCGCTAGAACCCTCAATCTCCAAAACCCTACAGAGCCATACCCAAGTCACTCAGACCCTAAAACAAAACCCTACAACTCTAAACCCTTCAGAAACATGCCTGGATCACTCAACCGCTAGAACCTCAATCTCCAAAACCCTACAGAGCCATAGCCAAATCATTCAGACCCAAAAACTCTAAATCCATAAATCCCTACGGAGTCACATCTACTTCACTCAACCTAAAACCTTAACCCCTGAGCCCTACAGTCATATATATGCGTCACTCAGACACTAAAACCCTAAAATCCTACAAACCCATACCTAAGTCACATCGAAGACCCCAACATATATATACCTTCCCATGCCAACCATAGCTAAGTCTCTAAAACCCTAAAACCCTAAGAAAGCCGTACATAAGCCGCATCGAACATCAAGCATACACAAACCCGCAGGGCATATAACCCACCAGGACTAACACCCTATATAACTCTTTATGATTACACTCTGCCATGAACTCCACTACTACCCTCGTGTTGCTGTTAGTTGGCAGAAATGCGATAGTGGCCCTCTGCCAGAGTATACCCAGCACTTCTCTAGGGTTCTAGGGTTTTAGAGTTTCTACCGACCCGTACACACACCACACACACCAGCCAAACCACACACCAGCCAAACCACACCCCAGCACCCCCCCCCCCGCCCCCCCCGGAACCCTATCAGACCCATCACCCGCACACGAACCCTACCTTCTCCTTGATATTGGCTTCCAGAAGCTTCTTGTTGTTGTTGAGTAGTGCGGTGATGGTATCCTCTGCCAGTATGTCGTAGCCTATTTGGCTCTGCATAAATCCAAACCAGTGGGCCACATGCTCCTGGTTCTTGCGATAGTCCTGTTGCACGTGGCGTATGAGACGGTAGCACAGTCGACACACCGTCTGTGGGTAGTACACCCAAGGAATCGCGTATGGAGACACGCGGAGGGGAGGTGTGAGATTGGGGTACGGTTATATGACCACATATGGATGCTGTGTACAAAGGATTTATCGCATATGAGATGTAGGTACGTATGTCCATGGAGAGGAGAGCGTATATGTGCAGGTAGGTAAGGTAGAGGCCTATATCTGCAGGTAGGTAGAAATAGAGTGTCGGCTGTGAGGCCGTGTGGGTTGGGTAGTACATACCTTCAGTTGCTTGTGGGTTTTCTGCAGACTTGTACCCAGATCAGTCATGGTGCAGATGTAGCCGCCGAAATTAGTAAAAGGCACCTGATTGGAATGAACGTAAAATTAGGAATTGTATGATTAGGAATTGTAAAAGGCACCTGATTGGAATAAACGTAAAATTAGTAACCGTAAAAGGCACCTGATTGATAAAAACATGCACATATGCATGTGTTCATAGGTAGTAGTGTGTGCATGTGTTCATAGGTAGTAGTGTGTGCATGTGTTCATAGGTAGTAGTGTGTGCATGTGTTCATAGGTAGTAGTGTGTGCATGTATCCGTGTGTCTCCTGAGGCGTGTACTAAACCACATATGCGTATGTTCATAGATAATATTGTGTGCATGTATCTGCGTGTATACATGTGTGTACACATGTGTGCCTGTGCGCTTCTGGGCGATTTGTTCCTTGAGCCGCTTCTGCATGGGATACTCCAAGGATTTGAATAGACCAAGGCACAAATACTCACACGACGTTCTTGAGACATAGACACATACGTACACATCCCACCACGCATACACGCATATATATAATATATAAACACATATACACACTCTCATAGGCAGAAGCTACACACACTTCCTGAACGACTCGGACACATATGTGCACACTTGTGTCCACACCCTTCCAAGCCCACACGCTATGTAGACATATATATATATATATATATGTTTTAGGGTTTATCATATATATATATATATATATGTATATGTATGTGTATATATATATATATATATATATATATATATATATATATATATATATATATATATATATACTCATTTGTGCTTATATACATACACATGATACATAATACTATACACATATATACACATATCCATATATATATGTATACACGCACATCACCGTATATGTGTACACAACTCACACACCTCCAAGACTTTGAACACCTCTTCAATCACGTGCTGCTCTCTAAGAAGCTTCTGTCTATCACGCACAGGTTTCTGGTGCAATTGCTCGAAGGGATGTGACGTCCCAAAGTCCAGCCCCAACACAAAGCAGATGAGACTGGTCAACAACCCGTTCATGAACTTGAGATCCTTGTTAAAGATGGACCCGTTCATTATCCGGGTGGTCGACTCCAATCTATATATAGCGGGAGCACACCAATTGGTGGGATGAATATAAAACTACTGTTTTGTAACGTAGCAATCACACCGGCGTACAATTCAAGTATGTATTTAAGATATGTGCTGAAGTTCGACCCTTCTATAAAACTCCAATGGATATATAGTGCGCATTCCTATAGAACTCCAATGTATATATAGTGCACAGATGGACGGGTATGATGTATTAAAGAAAAGGTGGTGACTGGCTCTAACCTATTTATAGCGTCGTTTTAGAGCTATAAATAGAGCTTTATAGCGTTTTAAAGCTATATGTAGAGTTTTAAAGCTATTTATAGCGTGCACAAATGGGTAACCCAAACACATTCTGAACACACTTGTGTTATTAATATTACATTCGAGCCATGAGGGTAACACCATACATATCCATTCCGATTCTCATATATAAAATATTTATACATTTATATACTTGCAAAATAGCATATATATACATCTATACAATACCATATATTTATATATATATATATTTATATATATATATATATATATACCTGCACACTACAAATATATACATGAATCCACTGCGTGCATATACATACTGGTGTAGGGTTACCCACATACCGCTGGACGAACTCGTGAATGTGTGCACTGGCATCTGTGGCAAAATCCAGATCACGAATGTCAGCCGAATGCACATGGCGAATGGCAAACGCTTCTCTGTCCTCTCTCTTTAGTGCCGTGCCCATCCTCATCTACAGTAATCAGTGCAATAGGCGTAATAGTGCACGTATGTGTATTTGTATATGAGTGTGAGCGTGAGTGTATATAGCAATGTGTACGAATGTATGGCAGTGTATGAATATGCATATGTCGTTATATATATATTTATATGTATATATGATATATTTATATTTTTATATATTTGTATATATATATATATAATAAATTTGTATATATATATAATATGTTTATATATATTGTGTGTGTGTGTGTGTGTGTGTGTGTGTGTGTAATGTGTGTGTGTGTGTGTGTGTGTGTGTGTGTGTGTGTGTGTGTGTGTGTGTGTGTGTGTGTGTGTGTGTGTGTGTGTGTGTGTGTGTGTGTGTGTGTGTGTGTGTGTGTGTGTGTGTGTGTGTGTGTGTGTGTGTGTGTGTGTGATGTGTGTGTGTGTGTGTGTGTGTGTGTGTGTGTGTGTGTGTGTGTGTGTGTGTGTAATAGTGTGTGTGTGTGTGTGTGTGTGTAATGTGTGTAATAATGTGTGTGTGTGTAATAATATGACAATGTGTGTGTGTAATACATGTGTATGTGTGTGTGTGTGTGTGTGTGTGTGTGTGTGTGTGTGTGTGTAATGTGTAATGTAATGTGTGTGTAATATTGTGTGTATGTGTGTGTGTGTGTGTGTGTAATGTGTGTAACAATGTGTGTAACAATAATAACAATGTGTGTAATGTGTGTAATGTAGTAATAATAATGTATGTGTGTGTGTGTGTAATGTGTGTGTGTGTGTGTAATGTGTGTGTGTGTAATGTAATGTGTGTGTGTGTGTGTGTAATGTGTGTAATATGTGTATGTGTAATAATGTAATGTGTAATAATAATGTGTATGTAATGTGTAATGTATGTGTGTGTAATAATGTGTGTGTGTGTGTGTGTGTACATGTAGTGTGTGTGTGTGTGTAATATGTGTAATGTAATGTGTGTATAATAATGTGTGTGTGTGTGTAATGTGTATGTAATGATGTGTGTGTGTGTGTGTGTGTGTGTGTGTGTGTGTGTGTGATAATATGTGTGTATGTAATGTGTGTGTGTGTGTGTGTGTGTGTGTGTGTGTGTGTGTGGCAATGTGTGTATTGTGTGTGTGTATGTGTGTGTGTGTGTGTGTGTGTAATAATAATAATAATGTGTGTGTGTGTGTGTGTGTGTGTAATGTGTGTGTGTGTGTGTGTGTAATGTGTAATGTGTAATGTGTGTGTGTGTGTGTGTGTGTGTGTGTGTGTGTGTGTGTGTGTGTGTGTGTGTGTGTGTGTGTGTGTAATGTATGTGTGTGTGTGTGTGTGTGTGTGTGTGTGTGTGTGTGTGTGTGTGTGTGTGTGTGTGTGTGTGTGTGTGTGTGTGTGTGTGTATGTGTGTGTTGTGTGTGTGTGTGTGTGTGTGTGTGTGTGTGTGTGTGTGTGTGTGTGTGTGTGTGTGTGTGTGTGTGTGTGTGTGTGTGTGTGTGTGTGTGTGTGTGTGTGTGTGTGTGTGTGTATATTTGTACCGCTATGTTTATGTATATATAGCAGTGTGTAGGTGCGGGGTGGAAAACCTTCTGCGTGTGCGAGTGTGTGTGTGTGCCGTTCCAATACCTCACTTGTCTATTATCAATTCTTCACTGTAATCCCTACACCCGTCTGTGATAACGAGACACTCGTGTAGTCGACCCAAGTCACGATCAGCCAGTCCTTCGTTTGTACACAGCCAGAACGCAGTACAACACACACTATGCCATCCCAAGCTATAAATAGAACAGAGCACACATCATAATCTATAAATAGCACACACCATATTTGGCTTGTCCTTGTCCGAGTCCACCGCGACACTAGTACACTTTACCCAGGTCATGCTCACAAAGTGCTTCAGCCGCACGTAGCTATTGCGCAGCACATCCGCGTCGTGTCTCTGTATAGTCGTGGACTCGAGCTCAAACAACGTGTTGAAGTCGTCACGCTCGCCAATAGTACAGATTAGACACGCGATGTCCCCGTTCTCATCTGTGGTTTCCCCAAGCGCATCCACCGAGCTCTGGCCTGCGAGTGTAGACATGTATGATACCCGTGAATCAATGCATGTGTGTGTGTATAGTTGTGTATATAAAGTGAGTGCACACATGTATATAAACAGTGAATCAATGCATGTGTTTGTGTGTATAGTTGTGTGTATATAAGTGCACACATGTATATAAACAGTGAATCAATACATGTGTGTGTATATTGAGTGAATCAATGCATGTGTGTGTATATAGTTGTGTGTATATATACGTGCACACATGTACATAAAAAGTGAATCAATACATGTGTGTGTATATTGAGTGAATCAATGCATGTGTGTGTATATAGTTGTGTGTATATACGTGCACACATGTACATAAAAAGTGAATCAATACATGTGTGTGTATATTGAGTGAATCAATGCATGTGTATATATATTGAGTGAATCAATGCGTGTGTGCGTGTGTAGTTGTGTATATATAGTGAGTGTTGTGTATATATAGTGAGTGCACACATGTATATAAACAGTGAATCAATACATACGTGTATATATTTAGTGAATTAATGCATGTGTGTATATATTGAGTGAATCAATGCATTTGTGTGCGTGTGTAGTTGCGTATATATAGTGAGTGCACGCATGTATATAAACAGTGAATCAATACATGTGTGTATATATTGAGTGGATCAATGCATATATGTATATATTGAGTGAATCAATGCATTTGTGTGCGTGTGTAGTTGTGTATATATAGTGAGTGCACACATGTATATAAACAGTGAACCAATACATGTGTGTATATATTGAGTGAATCAATGCATGTGTGTATATATTGAGTGAATCAATGCATTTGTGTGCGTGTGCAGTTGTGTATACATGGTGAGTGAACACATGTATATAAACAGTGAATCAATACATGTGTGTATATTTAGTGAATCAATGCATGTGTGTATATATTGAGGTGAATCAACTCAATGTACGTGCGTGTGTGTGTAGTTGTGCATATATAGTGAGTGCACACATGTACATAAACAGTGAATCAATACATATGTGTATATATTGAGTGGATTAATGCATGTGTGTATATATAGAGTGAACCAATGCATGTGTGTGTGTATAGTTGTGTATATATAGTGAGTGCACACATGTATATAAACAATAAACCAATACATGTTTGTGTGTGTATAGTTGTGTGTATATATTGTTTTGTGTAGATGGTGAGTTGTATATATTGTTTTGTGTAGATGGTGAGTGCACACATGTATGTAGAACGGTCGATCCTTTCTGTTTGTTTTGGTATACCTGATGGTGGGTGGGTGCAGGCATGTATTTAACGCTTGAATTGATTTATGTTTGTGTATATATTGTGCGTCTATACATGTATTTAACGAGTGAATCAATGCATGTGTGTATATATCGCGAGTATAGGCATGTATGTAAAACGATCACTCCTATCTGTGTGATAGTGTAGATATGTGTGAAGAACGATAAATATAATCGTGAGTGGCCTATATATAGAGTGTAGAGTTTTGTATCGGTGTGTGTGTACACTGTCCTGAGTTTGACTGTGACGTATAACTTTGTGCGCTCATACTCATATACAAAAGCACGCGCTTGTGGTCAAATCTTTCACGTGAATATACCTACCATCATACGGAATGGGGTCCAACTACTTCCGATAAGCCTATACATTCACTACATAGTAGTGATGACTCATTGAAAACCTCATATGACTATACCTACCATCATACGGAATGGCGCCCAAATACTGGCCGTAAACCTATACATCCACTACATAGAAGTGATAACTCATTGCAAACCTCATATGACTATACCTACCATCGTACGGAATGGCGCCCAAATACTGGCCTGTGGCGAGATGACGGAAGCGGAACATCGAGTTCCATCGCCCAATGCCACCGCGCATGGGATCAGGATGGTACACCTCCACCTGTAAAGTGGAAAAATAACGAGTGTGTATGAGATATAGGGATACGAGGATGGTACACCTCCACCTGTAAAGTGGAATAATAACGAGTGTATATGAGGTATAGGAAGACAAGGATGGTTTGTAAAGTGGAATAACAATGAGTGTGTATGAGGTATAGGAATACAAGGATGGTACGCCTCCAGTTATAAAGTGGAATAATAACGAGTTTGTATGAGATATAGGAATACAAGGATGGTACGCCTCCAGTTGTAGAGTGGAATAAAAACGAGTGCCTAAGAGGCATAGGGATAGAATGGATGTACACCACCTGTAAAGTGGAATAATAACGAGTGTATGTTAGGTATAGGGATACAAGGATGGCTCACCTCCATCTGTAAAATGGGACAATAACGAGTGTGTATGAGGCTTAGGGATACAAGAATGGTACACCCCCAATTTAAAATGGAACAATAACGAGTATGTATGAGGTATAGGAATGCGATGATGGTACGCCCTCAGTTGTAAAGTGGAATAATAACGAGTATGTATGAGGTACAGGGATACAAGGATGCTAATCCTCCAGTTGTAAAGTGATGAGATACAAGGACACATGGGTGGCATGTCTTCAGTTGTTAAGTGGACTAATGACAAACTGTTATTAGTCTATTCGTGCACCCTCCTGGAAAACTGATACATCCGAAACGATTGAATACATATACCGAGTGCACACGAATAAAGATCTATATATACAAACAATACACGTATATACAGAACACATTCGAATACAACCCCTTATTGACATACATATGTATATAAATATATATATATATATATGTGTGTGTGTGTGTGTGTGTGTGTGTGTGTGTGTGTGTGTGTGTATGTGTGTGTGTGTGTGTGTGTGTGTGTGTGTATGTATATATATATATATATATAATACTACTATATACTCACCTCCCATAGAGCCTGGGATGTGGTTGCCGACTGTTTGGACTGTCGTGCAGTGGTTCTTAGGAACACAAACAGACCATCGTTGTAGATATCGCATGTCAAGTACTTCTCCTGCTCCGCATGAAAGAGACGTACAACATCTCCTCCCCTTAGAAGCTCTTCGGACCTACACATTGGATTAGTATGTGTGTATGTTATTAGCTTGTATATGATTCCGTAGCTAAAAAACACACGCATCAAATCAGAGTGGGTATACATAAACATGGAAGAAGCGTACAACATAATATAGTATGTGCTAAACAACAGGAAGATATATATACATATATATATATATAATAGATATATACTGCCAATTCAAAAATCACTACGCCCACTTACCTAGGATTATACTGCAGGAATAACTTCGGTTCCCAGCTGGTGGGTTTTGCGCTGACATTGACTTCTACGGCATTTTGATGGTCCGCGAGTACAGCTTGACTGGCATGTAGGTGGTTGCCCATCGTCGAGGATATAAATAAAACCTAGATTTCGCGAAGCATGGAGGAAACAACTTGGTTTACTATTTAACCGAAGCATGCCAGCAGCCGTGTGTGAGCGTGTAAGCTTGCAGCTAGTCTACTCATACGCATACAGGTGTGGATTACTAGCTGCGTACATATGAAAGGTATGCCATAGTTTTACAAGAAAACTCTAAAACCCTAAACCCTAAAAGTGATATACCATTCTGTGCCTAAAATCACTAAACAGGTGATTCCAATTCCACCCAATCCGTAGGTCGCTCCGTTGGCCCATCCCACTCACTCCCACACAACGATATCCACACGCCTTCAACTCGTAAACGTTATGTACACAGGTGATATATATATACAGACCAATGTGCACAACTCAGAGCAGACAAGCAAGTATTCACACAAGCAAGCAAGCATACATTTGTAACTGAAGTAACAATATGCTCACGCGGTTTGTCGCTTCCGTTGATTGTTGAATGAACTAAAATCATCAATCACTGCGTGTGCTTTATGAATATGTATATGTGGCGTATATACTGATAAGTCTTTAAAGTATGTGCGGTCATACACGTTCGTAAATATAAATATATATATATGTGTGTGTGTGTGTGTGTGTGTGTGTGTGTGTGTGTGTGTGTGTGTGTGTGTGTGTGTGTGTGTGTGTGTGAGTGAGTGTGAGTGTGTGTGTACGTGTGTGTGTGTATACCTTATCGCCCGTGACCACCTCCTGCCCCACTGCCCTGTGCTTGTACACAGGCATGATCACAAACCATCCCCCCTCATGCCCATCTCTGCCCAGCTCCACGCGAATGTTGTTCTTTTGCAAGAGTGCAGGCATCTTGTTGTTGATCTGGATATACTTGTTGCTGTTGATGTGTAACAGTTGGATGGGTTGTCCGTAGAACACTTTGGCCCCCCACGCCTTCTCGTTCTCCACTTGGTTTTGCCTGAGTGTGAAGATGCAATAGTGGTGTGAGTGTGATGATGCAGTGGTGGTGTGAGTGTGAATGGTGAGCGTCGGCTTGTTGTCTAGTAGACAGCTAAGGGTGTGGGATACCTCTCGTTGTTTTCCATGTGGTGTTGCCTGTGTTTCAAGGTTTATGTGTTTCGCTATGGAAAGTTATATGAGTGAAATGGATCATCTTAACGCCCAATATCGCTATGGAAAGTTATATGAGTGATATGGATCTTCTTAGTGCCCAATAGAAAAGCATATATGTGGAATGGATCATCTTGTTATCCAATAGAAAAGCATGTATGTGGAATAGATCATCTTGTTACCCAATAGAAAAGCATATATGTGGAATGGATCAGCTTCTCTACATTGCAGTACGTACATGCGTGCATACCCACATACACACACACGCGTATTATAGCTTTAAACAAACTTCACATCTACGCCACTCACCGTTTCTCCAGCTCAGCTGCATGTTGCAGTTTGGTCAAGAGCACAGCGTTCGCAATCTTGTCGTGCAACGGCGCAGACTGCGCCTCTTTAGAAGCTTTGGCGAACTTCTGTTGGGCTGAGTATCGGTTGGCTGGGCACACCTATACCCACGTGTGTACGTATACATAAATTTAGATCAGTATAATAGAATAGTT